>JAQBSW010004027.1:0-74330 GCA_029291075.1 Eudiplozoon nipponicum
ATTAAACAATAAATGATTGCGCAGGTGGTGGTAACAATTCTTTAAATCGAGTTTGCGAGCTTGAAGTAAACACCAATCCCATTGTATTTAACCAGTCGTCGAATAACATAGCGATAATACCGATCAGTCGCGACGCACTGACGCGTTTCGACCTTCCATGATCATCATCAGAGTACGACGGCAAACTGACTATCGAAGATCAAACCGCATTGCATATATGTGGAAAGCAAAATGAGATATACCTCTCTCACTTCTATTAGTTTCGCAAAAATTGTATTTGACTGTGAATGTCAGCTGCACAATTTCTTTTCAGTCATGAATATTAACTTATTGCAGTTTTCGCCACAAATAAATATATTGACAAAACAATTGCGCGGGTGGTGCTACCAATTCTTTAAATCAAGTTTGCAAGCATGAAGTAAATTATATAGAAATCACTCACACAAACGCATATCTGTGCCTACAAAATTGCCATTGTTAACGGGTATGTGCTCGGTTACGCGTTAATTTTTAGTAAGATAGGCTTATTAACAGATTACGAACTGTAGTAAATGAGCCTCCACTTCCACGACCATAATTATTTCATTTAAATGTGTTGAGTACAATAATTGTGATTTCTAATAAAAGACTGGTATATGTTACGGAAGTAGAAGCGAAGCACATAAAATATCTATTGAATGAAACGAAAAACACCCGCGAAGAATTGCCTTAATCAGTAGAATAATCAAAAACATCGATCGTAATCGAAGCAAGGACGTATTGAGGAAATAATCTGCTTATCTTCATTCGGTTCATTCACCTTTAGGTCATCGGTCCGTTAAAAGACAGAATTACGGATAGCATCGGCGATCTGTGCAGAAAGACATCGACATTACGTGCATTAATTAATTTATTTATTTACTTAAGATAATGCAGTTAACTTTGCACATTCCTTTGGATTTTGTGATGCTTGGCAGATTAATTTTTACTAAATTTTAGGACATGGCGAATCTCGTTTGAGAAAAACGCTTTTTTGGTAACTGGAGCAATTGAAAACCATAAGTTTAGAATATGTATTGTCTTTCCAGTATTTGATTAGTTTAACACTGCATTATGAAAAAATACATTGTAAAACTGTTTAATTATATATTTCGTCATCTTAGCGTTAAATACAAAATGGTTTTTCCTTTGGGTCTTCGTAAACTTTCCTACGAAGAAACAATTAAGCACGTGCTTACTTTATGAGTGATGTAGTCTGGACCAGACTATGAAAAGTATATAAATGGAAAAGAAATGCAGTATTCTGCATCCAATTGTGTATTAGGTGTTGCAAACCTAGTAACAAATTAGTTCATTTGTGCCCAGAAGGATAAACCAAAGACAGCATGAACGGTAAGTATAATCTCGTGCACATTTGTTTCGTGCTTACTGGCGACTCATCAGTAGGAGCCGTTATTACGCCCTTTAACCACTATATATTTGGGTAAAGAATATGGGATAATAGGAAGTTACAATCTCCTAGACGAATGTGTAAACCTGCAGTAGATAAGCTAAAATCATATAAAGTCTCGACAATGCGAATTAAAAACTAACTCACTATAAATAATATATATACTAAATATGTAAAATGTATCAACACTATGGCTATTGTGTCAGTCCCGATACCAAAATTGTGGTACCGAAAAGGTACATGATACCAACACAATGGTTGCTGAGTCAGTACATGGTCCCGACTCGATAGATTTCAATGTATGCTAAAGTTCACCAAAATTGAGGATTAAACTATTTCTGAACACTTGTTGCTCCAACAAATCCATACATTTTTGTGCATGTTCTGTGCTTGAATATTCATGTCTACCTAAGTATTTCTATTCGCCAATTTGAACTAAATAAATTTAATAAATTAATGAACACATCTCCATTATTATGATTTCAGTTTGAATTGCCAATGATACTGTGCTGGACAAAATGAAGAATAACAGTGAAATGGTGTTGAGTTTAAACGATTGCTGAAATGAAATAGTAGTTCCAAAACCACTTAAATTATTTATTATGTGCACTTTTACGTCTTACCTTGCCAACTGTTTAAAGCATTACAGCCGTAGTCAACGATGCAAATTTTGTAAAATTTGTCGCAAAATTAGGTGTTACGTGTCGCTCAATTAGTAACAAATTATTTCTAATAGGACCAAACGGATAAACCAAAGTCAGCAGGAACGGAACGCATAATCTCACGTATTCATCAGTAGGAGCGGGTAATATGCCTCATACCGACCATATATTTGGTCCAGGAATTTAAGACAATTGGTCTGTAGAATCTCATATACGAATGAATATACAGGCAGAAGTGGAGTTACACTTATATAAAGTGTGGAGAATATCGACATCAAAGCCTATTTATTAGACATAAAATACACCGAGCCTTTAAAGAGTAACAAACCATTGTTTGCCGAGTCGGTGTAAGGTAGTAACAATATGGTTGCCGAGTCGGTACGTGGTACCAAATCTATGTACCTCAAGATATGCTAATTTTAATCAAAAATGAGAATTACATAAACTTCTAAGCAATTTTTGTTCAATAAAATTCTTACATTCTAGCAAACATCGATAGCAAATATCTCGGTCATCATAAAAACATTTCATTACATATATATTATTTAAATAACGTTTTTTGGAGTGAATTAACATGTATGCTATTTTGTATTAGGTGTTGCGCACCTAGTAACAAATTAGTTCAAATCTAATCAAGAGGACAATCCAAATTCAGTATGAACTAAAGATACAATCTCAATTGCACATTCATTTCGTGCTTACTGACGACTCATCAGTAGGAGCCGGTATTACGCCCTATGTCCTTTATATATTTAGATGAGCAATGTGGGATATTTATAAAATAAAATCTTCTATTCGAATGTGTATAAAATCAGTATTGGAGCCAACGTCATAAAAAGTTTTCCACAATAGGAACTTTATATAATATTTACCAAGCCTGAAATTAGAACCAAAAATATGGTTGCCCAGTAGGTACATAATACGAACAAAATGGATGTTAAGGTATGCGAAATTTCACTAAAATAGAGAATTGATTTTAAATTTGAACAATGATATTCAAGAAAAGCCAGCTCTTGATCGATAGCAGTTACCAAATTTCGTGCTAATTGTATAATCAGTCAATTAAATTTATAATAAATATATAATTTTTGGTTGCGTATAATTAATATTAATTTAAGTGTGTATTAGGCGTTGCGAACTTAGTAGCAAATTAGTTCAAATAATACTAGAAAGATAATCCGTATTTAGCATGAACGAAGGGTACAAACTTATATAAACCTGGATTTTCAGCCTAATGGAAACTCATGAGTTGGAGGCAGGTATTTCACCCTGTATCCACGAATGTGTATACTAGCATATTGCAATGTTTTTCGACGACTCGCTTAAAGAAGTAGGATTGATGTTTACTTCAAGCTCGCAAACTTGATTTAAAGAATTGTTACTACCACCCGCGCAATCAATTTTTATTTAATTTATGGACTATGTAACTGTATATGTGTTTTGTGGCAGCTGGAAACAATTAATATTTGTGACTGCATAGAAATTGTGTAGCCGACATTTCAGTCAGGGTACAATGTATGCGAAACTAGTAGAAGTGGGAAGGCATATCTAAGTTTATTTCCATATATATATATATATATATATATATATATATATATATATGTAATGCGGTTTCATCCTCGCTAGTCAGTTTGCCGTCGTACTCCGATGATGATCATGGAAAGTCGAAACGCGTCAGTACGTGTGAGTGGCGGCAGTTTTGCTATGCCGTACGTCGACTGGTTAAATACAATGGATTGGTGTTTACTTCAAGCTCGCAAACTTGATTCAAAGAATGGTTACCACCACCCGCGCAATCAATTATTATTTAATTGTAAACTATGCAGTTGCCGGGAAAAGCATGTTTCCCTTACTGTTCTAATTGAACGTTTATTTCATAAAAAATCGACAATTAATTTTTGTGTGACTTGCAACGCGAATGATGATAGTTATATATCCTTATTATATTTTCAGTTTGAACTATATATATATATATATATATATATATATATATATATATATATATATATATATATATATATATATATATATAAGTTCACTGTGAAAATTCTTGTCATGTACGGACTTTTAGAAATGGAATTCGAGAGCGATTGCATAAATTTCGGAACAAAACCATTTTCTGTAAAAGGAGCGCTTGGTAATAAAATGTTCAGGTAATTGTTAAATATCCTATCGTACTCAAAATTTCTATTAATCAATATTCATTTTTAATCTTGCCACTGATTGATTCATAGTAATGAAATGTCGTTTGAGTCTTTATCAAGAGGATATGCCTCAGTTTTTTTGTTAGAATACCAACTTTATTTAAAATTTACACTTTGAGCCGGCAGAAGTTGACGGCTGATACGTGTTGCATATTTTTAAAACTTACAACAACAAAAAATTCATATTATGTCGAGGTTTAAATTTTTGTAGATGAATCTTTATAAAAATAATTTTTTAATAATTGAAATACGGTTTTGAAATGAGACTTACAGTTGTACTGGTGTGTAGAGGCTGAACCAAAAGAGAGTCGAGGTTGTTCTGGAGTTGGCCACACCAGTGGCATAGTAAGCAGTTGCCTTGCCATCGGCTGTTTAATAGGTTCCTCGATGTTTGAATAGTCAAGGAGTTTCTGCGAGTTGGACGATGCGCCAATATCATCGGCAATGGATAACTGAACACCCCTTTGACTAACGTTGATGTCGTCTTCTGACTTTGGATTTATGAAAGATTAATATATTTCAAACGCATTTAAAACATTTTTCAGTCATGAATTGTTGTACATCGATTTTTTTCAAAATAAATGACAACTTGTGGCATTGTAACGCTTTAGATAACTCTTTTTATGCATTTTCGCGTTGTCGTCTGACTGGAAAGCTAACACTAGTTCAGTATTTGCGGGGTAAATGCGGCAAAATATTCTTCAATTATTATTTCTTTTTTTGGTTGAGCAATTGCTAAATTCTGCAGTTTCGACTCTATCAAATTCTTTGCAATTTCGTCTTCAAACTTGGTTTTTTTTGTTGGAACAATCTTGAAGTTCATGTGCCTGCGGGTTCCTAATTAGTTCATCCAATTTGTCCATTATTGCTGCCACAGAGTTTAGGCCAGCAGACAAAGTCTTACTCGAGAAACAAGCTCTATTAGAATTAAGAGGAATTGACATCAAAACGGTGTTTTCTTATACCTAAGAAAAACGTGTATGTTAAAAACAGGCACGAAATTTTGTGTAATTCGTGAAAGCTGAATTATCATTGTTCAATAATAATCTCCTTATGTCATACATCTTAAGTCATCATAACATAATTTCACCTATTGGTTATTTGTTTATTATACAATTAATATAAAACGAAATATAACATATTTGTCTTTCAGCACAAATTCAACAAAAATTTGAAAGCCATAACTAGACCTATTGCTTGAACTTTAAATAATTCAATTGTTAAATAAAAATATAAAATAAGTTATAAAATAAAATATATCGCAGCACAGATTAAATTTGGCATTAAGCGCTGTCTAGCCGCTCAAATAGAATGCTCTGTCCATCTAGCCGCGCAAAAATAAAGGTAAAGTCCTAAAATTCAAATAAAACAGCACGTCTTGCCCAAAACAAAGCATGAGCCGGTGAACTGACAGGCTGAGACAAAGAAAGATGCGTCTTGGATATTACGCCTTTGCATTTTAGCCTACAAATTGGTAATTATAGACATTTATTTCTAAAACAGATAAGTTGATCGATGTCATTTAAAGCGGAATATGTAGAACTTGTTGAACTTCTCGTTATTACCAGTTGGAAAGCAGTAAACCATGGCATGTATCCATACTCGAGTTTAGGTTCCAGATGATCTCTTTCCAGTTCCTGTACACGGGCCAGGACTTCTTCCCAAGTTATCATTTCAAAATTTAAAATAAGTAGTGAGCCAAATATTATTGGAATTTAGAGTGAATAACATCACAAAACTGGTCCATTGTTACAGATACTTCATACTTTTCTTGAAGTCACTAATTATGATTGGTATGTGTCACCTTTACATTGAAATCTGAATTCCTATTGGCTAATTAAATTCGCTCAATAAAATGCGACCCATGCTTCTATAATATAATTAATTGAAATATTTTGTTTCAATTAACTAATTTCTCTATTAATAAAAAATATAAAATATCTTTTGTATAATTTATTGAGCAAGACAGCCGGTAATGCATCTAGTCGCACTTTTAAATAAAGACCATTAATAATCCGACAGAACTTAACCGATCAACTTCAAAAGCAAAGCTGGATTAAGTTGGATTAAATACATTGTAACAAATACACAATAAAACAAAATTTTCAGCTTTCCGACAGATGCATACGCAGTACCACTGAACAATCAATTACTGCGTGGGTAATAATAACAATTTTTGAAGCCAGGATAGTCAGCTTCAGATAAAAAGCAATCAAAAAGATAAATTACCGTTAGGCACATGTATTGACATGTTCCAATATTTCATGATAATCATCTGTGCGCAACAGGAAAATAACTTAGGAGAATCCAAATAAAAATGCATATATATATATATATATATATATATATATATATATATATATATATATATATATATATATATATAACTATAACCATAATCAGATAAGCAGAATTCGCTTCCAGTTGTCTCGAAAACAGTGCACTTGATTGAATATTGTTGGTGGCGAAGTGTTCATGCAGTCACTAAAAGAGCATTGATGAATCTTTCGACCAAAGCACAAAAGTCATAGATTGAATAAAACGTTAATTGAGTGGTGATGACATAACTTGACTACAAGCATGCAAACTTGAAATGGATACTAATAAACGTTTAGTAACCAAATGCAAACCACTGTAAAACTATCAGTGGCTCACATAATGACACGTTTCGGCCTTCTATTGTTATCGGTAGACGGCGACAACAACTGACTATAAAGTAAATCATTCATTTACGTAAAGTGTTACGAATAATAGTAATGATTGATTTCTACACCATGCATAATTTTCAGTCATATACTAATTAATGTAACTCGATTAGTTTTTTCCCATTTAGGTGGAGCTCATATGGCACCCTTTTAGACCCAAAGATCCAACTAACCATCCACAATCTGTCATTACTGAACAGACACCACACTACATGGGGAAGTGGTATTGAAATGAACATTTATATAATTAAACGAACATTGGTGATAACATTTACTTTATTTAAAGTTGCGATCTTGATATAAATATCTAACCCATTAATTACTTGCATATTTCAGTATAAACTAAGAATTTTATAGTGTAGAAAAGGCAATTTATCCAGTAGACCGGTTTTGGCCTTATTGGGAACTCATCATGTACTGGCCAGAATTTGCCGGTGCCCAGGTTCGAGTCCTGTCCGCGGCAAATTCTGGCCAGTACATGATTCAACTAAGTTGAACAATCTACTAATAAACCACCTTTCTATATCTAATCTTAGTTATTTTATATAAATAATTAATGGGTCAGGTGTTTAAGTTACAATATTCTCTCATCCGAGTAATTAACCGTCTGGTCGATCGGCCTACGTAAGTTGATTGACAACTTGCGCATGTATAATGGTAAATAAAATTTGATATCGACATTAACGGCTGTTTCTCTTTGATTGCTGATAAAGGGAAGTGTGCTACTCTAAATGACACTCGTAGTTTAGCTGCTTTAAATATCCGTGTTAATGCTGCTTCAACTTTCTTTTGTGCCATTCGGGAAACTGCATCCCCCTTAAATGCGATGTTTAGGTAAAATGTTTTCATTTATGGCCCGTAATACGTCTATTTCTGTTAAATTCCCCTTTTAATAATTGATTCAATTAATTGTCTGGGATAGCCATTAAACATTAAATCGTTAATTGATTTATTATATTCATTTTTTTAGAATTTTGACTGACCAACATGTCAATTCTTGAAAAGTAACCACGAACTGTTGATAATTTATGTTGAAACGGCACAAAACTGGTGTATTTAAAATACTATTCTGACCATGTTAGTTTATGGTAAATTGTTCTGCTTAATATATCATTAATTTCTTTCATTAACAGTACATCTAGGAAAGGCAGGCAATCATCTTTCTCGTGATCTCGTGAAGCCGATATTCTTACGTGCTTTGTTGAAGCTTTTAATCAGTGTTCGTGATTGCGACGTGTTCTTAAGTACAAGAAATATATCATCCGCGTACCCTATATATTGAGCACATTTAATGATAACACTCTTTAATGGTGTGTTCTCTAGGTTCCCTAGAAAAATCTCAGCTAACACTGGAGATATAGGGGGTTCCCATTGCGACACCATCAGTCTGTTTGTAGATGCTTCCACTAAAACGAAACCGTTCGTCTTTCGTGCATGATAAGATAAGCTTGCGTAGAGTGTGACCGGGCACCGACGAAGGTAATATGTCGTGTTCGACCGCTTTGACTATAATGTCAATGGTTTTATCATTTGGACCATTTGTAAACAAAGACGTAACATCAAAAGATACCATAATCTTGTTTTTTAACATTTATATCTTGAATTTTGTTTACAAACTCAAACGACTCGGCAACCGAATAATTACCTAGTAGTTTACGTAATGGTTCAAGTAAACGAACTAGCCATTTAGCTAGTGCATGAAACGGAGAATTTACCATTGATAAAATTGGCCTTATAGGACAACCTTTTTTGTGTGTTTTTGGTAATCCGTACATTATTGGTGTAGATGATCCAACTGGCTTGAGCTTCTTTGCAGCGGCCTCATCAATAAGACCGGAATCTGTCAAAATCTTAATTTTATTTATTACTTTACGCTCCACCTTGTCAATTTCATCTGATTTATTGTGTAGACGTGTGAATGTTGTATCGTCCTTTAACACGTTTTTCATCTTTCGTATGTAGTCATATTTGTTAGTTATAGCTACGCTCTTGCCTTTATCAGCGCGTAGTATTTTGATGTCTCCATTTCTGCTGATACCTCTAAGCGCATTTAGATGTTGCTTTGTCAATGCATTTTGTTCTGTGCATTAAGACGATTTCAAATGTAAAGCCTGATCAAATAATGTAGCTATGAACAATTTTTATAATCAATATTGATAGATTCGAAGTCAGCTGTCTGTCCACATCGCAATTCAAATGCTGCCTCAAAATCAACATCGCATTTATTAGAAGGATGTATCACATAATTCCGTCCCATCGATATTTCTTGTCCTTAAGAACAGGTCGCAATCACGAACATTGCTTCAAAGTTTCAACAGAGCACATAAGAATATCGGCTTTACGTCAAAGCACGAGAAAGATGAATGTCTACTTTTCCTAGATGTAATATTAATGAAAGAAACAAATGGTAAGTTTAACAGAACAATTTGCTATAAACCAACATGGTCTGCACAGTATTTGCATTACAGCAGTTTCGTGCCATTTCAATATAAATTATCAACAATTCGTGGTTGTTTTTTGAAGAATTGACAGGTTGGTTAGTCAAGATTCAAAATGAAATGAATTTAATAAATCAATTAACGATTTTATGTCTAATGGCAATCCCATACAATTAATTTAATC
This sequence comes from Eudiplozoon nipponicum, assembly GCA_029291075.1. NCBI lineage: Eukaryota > Metazoa > Platyhelminthes > Monogenea > Mazocraeidea > Diplozoidae > Eudiplozoon > Eudiplozoon nipponicum. Next base: position 9,623 of record JAQBSW010004027.1, read on the forward strand.
AATTATTAAAAGGGGAATTAAACGGAAACAAACGTATTACGGGCCACAAAAGAAAACAGTCTACCTAAACATTCCATTTAAGGGGCATGCAGTTTCCCGAATGACAAAAAAGAAATTTGAAGCAGCATTGACACGCACATTTAATGCAGCCAAACTACGAGTGTTATTTAGGGTAACACACTTGCCTTTACCAGCAATCAAAGAGAAACAGCCGTTAATGTCGATATCAAATATTATTTACCAATATACATGCGCAAGTTGCCGATCAACTTACGTAGGCCGATCGACCAGACGGTTAATTACTCGAATGAGAGAACATTGCAACTTGAACGCCTGTTTTAAATCAAATGGTGAATACACGTCTGCTATTGCGCAACACATCATCGAAACATCGCACGTGTGTTCTCCAGACGTAGCATTCAAAGTAATTACTAAATGCAAAAACAAAAGGGAGCTAGCCACATACGAAGCCTTATGGATAAACAAATTGCAGCCGGATTTTTTCCAAGCAGAAGAAGAACGTAGAAGCGTTGAGCTTGAACTGGATGTGACGCACGCAATTGATTGGTTTCCGTTTTTCACACTCTCTCTATGTTCACATAATTCTATCTTGTTTTTCTTTCCCGTTTATATATGAAGATATGTTCATGAGTAGATATTTGACGAGATTATGCGAAAGAAATGTTTCTTGTATGTGATAAAATTTCTTTTTGTTTTTGCGCACAGGAAGGGCACAATGAATTTTATTAAAGCTTTCATTTCAAAAGAATCATTGAAAGACTTTTAAAGAAACGAATATATCCTTGAAGAGCCCTATCGAGATTACATGCTCGCAGCACCTTTTGATGATGTTACAAATTTTTCACAACTTTGTCAATACTATTAAGCAATAGATAATTCGTTTATTTTATAAATATACCGTTGAAATTTATAAGCGTTATGTCAACGTTCGTCACTTTATTTGTAGATACTCAATAAATGCTCAGTTTTTATACATGTTGTATACCCTATTTTTGGATTACTACAGTAGCTAAGTGAGTACAGTTGTTACTTTTAGGCGCTAATCAAGATAGCAGACGATGCATTCGTTCATATTATACACAAAATCGAAATTAGCCAAAAACTAGATATCAATTTTGTCACCACTACGACACCATAATGGAGTTTGCACGTCCAAATCGTTGCAGAAAGCACATTTTGGTATATAGCAAATACTATACTGTCTACTGAACTAACCAATCACTTTATTAATGTGCATTTTAAATATCCCTGTAAAAGAATTAGCCAATGATCTTTTAAATTAAGATATTTTGTAGTGTCATTACTTTATAAAAATGCTTCATTCATTCATATGCCAGTGACAATCGCGGGCAACAGGTTAGCCTTCGTAGGTCTACCATAATTCGCATCATCCCCAAGTTTAGGTGCACGACGTATATGGATTATGCTTGGTCCCGTCACTCTGAAGACTTAAATACTTGCAAAATTCACTGAAAAGTTTGGAGTTTCATTTATTACCCTGTGAATGACCATAGTTTCGATGCCTCATTTCGATGCCTAAATTACCAGGCATTCAATTCAAAACTGATGTCAAACAAACGATTATGACCTGTTACTGCAGCAACTACAGCTATAGTGACGGTACCCTTTACAGACTCGGTATGTATATATATATATAAATATACTCATTGTACCCTTCCTGTGTGCAAAAACAAAAAGAAATTTGATCAGATATAAGAAAATTTTCTTACTCATGGTCTTCTCAAATATCTACTCATGAACATATCTTTATATATAAATTGGAAAGCAAACCAAGATAGAAATATGTGAACAAAAAGAGTGTGAAAAATAGAAACCAATCAAATTGCGTGCGTCACATCCAGTTCAAGCTCAATGCTTGTACGTGCTTCTTCTACTTACATAAATCCGGCTGCAATTTGTTTATCCATAAGGCTTCGTATGTGGCTAGCTCCCTTTTGTTTTTTGCATTTGGTAATTACTTTGAATGCTACGTCTGGAGAACATACGTGCGTTGTTTCGATGATGTGTTGCGCAATAGCAGACGTGTATTCCCCATTTGATTTAAAACAGGCGTTCAAGTTGCAATGTTCTCTCATTCGAGTAATTAACCGTCTGGTCGATCGGCCTACGTAAGTTGATCGACAACTTGCGCATGTATATTAGTAAATAATATTTGATATCGACATTAACGGCTGTTTCTCTTTGATTGCTGGTAAAGGCAAGTGTGTTACCCTAGATAACACTCGTAGTTTGGCTGCATTAAATGTGCGTGTCAATGCTGCTTCAACTTTCTTTTGTGCCATTCGCGAAACTGCATCCCCCTTAAATGGGATGTTTAGGTAGACGGTTTTCTTTTCTGGCCCATAGTACGTCTGTTTCTGGTTAACTCCCCTTTTAATAATTGATTCAATTAATTGTCTGGGATAGCCATTAGACATTAAATCGTTATTGCTTTATATATATATATATATATATATATATATATATATATATATATATATATATATATATATATATATATTCTTATAATTAGGAAAACACAAATAACAAAGTGGATAAAGGCCATTTATTTCGTGAATACTAATCATCTCTTATACAATCATACATATTTATACATTTTGGGTTTCAATTTATTATGCATATATATATATATATATATATATATATATACTGGTCAGTGAAACAAAATATAAATATATGAGCCAATATAAAGATAAAATAAACACATATAGATTATTATGTTTTCTAATACTATATATACTCTATATATATACCATATATATATATATATATATATTAGTTAAGGTTCAAAAAGTCATATTGGTGAAGACATTATATGATGTTAGCTTCACGACTGTAGGTTTACACATTCGTAAAGGAAATTTAACTGTCCAATTTTTCCACATTCATCACCGAATTGTATAGTGGTTAAAGGGCGTTATACCGGCTCCTACTGATGTGTCACCAGTAAGATCGAAACGAATCTGCATTTGAGATTATACCTTCCGTTCATGCTGACTTTGGTTGTGTCCTTCTTGTTATATTTGAACGAATTTGTTACTAGGTGCGCAACAAAAAATTCATAATTGCATTAATCTTAGCTCTCGGCAACAAACAGTATCTAAGTCCAGTGAATGGCTAGAAAAGCATTTGAGAGATGCAAGTAATTTTGTGGCTGGATAAAATTGTTCTCACATTTAATCAATCGGTCGATTTGAACTGTATTATTACTAATGCCAAGAAAGTAATTTTTGATGTGCGAAGAAAGCAGAGCTCGTCAAGTAATATATTTTAGCTGAAGGCCCTACGGTAATAAACTGTGTGGGAGACATAGAAATCAAGAGAAGTTTGCTGGTGTTTTGAAATGCATTTTAGAACGGTTTGGCATTCAATGGCACACCGGACGTGATATCGTAAATTCTCTCGGCTTCGTTGCCATTTAAAATCTATTTTAAACACGCCTTCTATATTCAACATACATTAAATATTCAATATTTCAAAATTGTTATCCTTGCAAATCAGTTAGTTTTCGTGCATTGAGGACGGTCGTGAAGGTTCGGAAATCGATAATTCATGTGACTGACGGATTTTATGCTATGCTGTGCAACTTGTTAGTATACGATAGTATTGAACTTTATTTTCAGATCACAATCGTACCGTAGAACGTTTCTGATGAGCGGTTTTCTAAATTGCTACTTCCTTCTTTGTTTTTGCCGAAATAAATCAGTTTTTGAGTTCGCCTCAACACTTTGAAACTTGATACCTATTTTTTTATGTAGGAGACACGACTTAATTATTAGATTAGATAAATCCACTCGTAAAGGAACATCGTAATCGATCTCTTTTGAGGGTTTAGCTTTCAGGCACATTGATTGAAGCAACCACCGGTTTATTCACAGTCATTTAAATACGCCAATTATCCACATGGTGGGCATTCTCTGCTTATTGATTTTGAAATTACATATTTGAATACGAGAGAGCCTTTTCATGAAAAGATAGATTCTTTACAAAAACCACAATTAACTAGCAGTTCAATCAGTGCTTTTAATCGACTCGATTCCCTTTATGTAACATTAAAAAATCACTAACCTAATGCTTAATCGAAAATATCTTCCGATCATAAACGAGAAGCGTCAACTATTCACAATCGTCTTGTTTACTATAACTTATTTGTACACCAGTAGAAACTGCAAAGAGCGATATATAGAAAGGATTGGCCAATATAATGAGAAACGAATACAATTGTGCACCTATTTTCCGAGTTTTGATATATGCTTAGCCACCTGTATCTTTGAGTTATCTTGGACTATGCAGAATATGTGCAAGCGATCTAACCTGAAATCCTAATTTTCAATAGAAAGAAACACATTTGTTAATAAAAACGAGATTTACTAAAAAAACAAGCTCTATTTACCCACTTATTGAAATATACTTTACTTTTTTCAATAAAATTATAAGAACCAGCAAAAACGATTGACTTTTCATTTGTGACTTCACGACAGGCATTTTTAACAGGATAATGCTTCAAAGTATCAGAGCTTTCAGGAATTTATTTTAAAAAAACATTATGTTTAGTCACTTGTATTTTATTATATTTAGCATGTAATTAATGGCATAACTCTATACCTAATAGCATCCTTAGACAACACAATTTGACACTATATTTGTATCAATATCATCATGGCCGAAATATCCGATTATTCATTTAGTAAATTAGGCAAAACTATGTGGAGTTAATTGAATTAAAATAATTACCTCACTAAACTGTATTAACAGTACACATTTGAAACATATTGCGTAACACATTCATGTCGTAACAGTTTGATTTAGAAGAACAAACAACACGACAGTCCAATTTTAGCTTAAACTCGGACTTCCATTTTATGTTCATTTGCAGATTGGGTTTACGCAAATGGCAACTTTGTAATTTCTGAACTTTTTCCCTTCATTTCTCTGAAAATCATATCAGTCCATCTACTGTTTAATTGAAATTTTGCAAGTAATAGTTTCGTCTATTGCGTATTTCGTCTAAAATCTACTTGTTTCAACTTGTAAATAAGTAGCCAGACCACTATAGGTTTTGTGAAAAATTTAATTAACTTAGTTCTGCGTTCATACTCGAGTTTCATATATCTATATGTATGAATTAAATTATCCATTGTTGGTACTTAGAAAGTTATATTTTCGTCAAACTATAGGGAAAATATTTCAGCTACATCGCCAGAATTTCTTGAAATTTAATGAACATAAATAATAGATGCCATATATTATGTGCTTGTCAGCATAAAATCATATATTACTAAATATAAAATAATAGGCTTACTTGAATTTGTTTTGGGTTTAGCAACTTTACAGAAATGCAATTATCTTGAAATATAGGACAATAAATGACTAATTAAATGAAAATTGATTGCGCGGGCGACGATAAAAATTAATTTAAATCAAGTTAGCGCTCTTGATATAAGCACCAGTACCATTCTATCTATACATTTTTCACAAGAAACTAAGCAGTGTATAATATAGAAAAGGCAATTAATCCAGTAGAACGTTTTCGACCGTATTGGAAAATTATCACATACCATCCGGAATTTGCCGCGGATGGGGCTTGAGACTGGGCACGACTGCATTGGAGCCTGTTGCTCTAACTACTGTGCCATCCTGACGTACAATGCACACAATTTTCAGTTACATACTAACTAATGCTTCATGGTGAGCCTTTCCATTATGTGGAGCCTTTATGTTATCCCTTTAGACTTAAAATTCCAACTATTTATCCCCAATTTGGCATTATAGAACAGACAGAACATGGGGAGATGGTATTAAAATTAACATTTATATAATTAAATGAAAATTGGTTGTGCGTGTGGTGATAACATATATATTTCAATCAAAGTTGCCATCGTAATCTAAACACCAGTTCTATTTTATCCACACATTTTTCAGTATGAAAAAGCATTGCGAAAATAGCTAAACTATATATTGTAAATAAAATTATTTTCTTGAAACTATTAAAATAAATGGGAGTCACTAAAATTAGGCCCAATCTCGTATCCAATGAGCTCAATTGCAAGACTATTTTTGGAGGTACATTTTGGCTGATACTTATCGTCTGGTAAAAAGAGTGATGCACCTCTCAGCCTGAGATAAGACATGCGATTTTATACATTCTAATCGATCTTAACATGTCTCAATCTAGTTGTAACATAGTGCACTCAGAACCATGATTTGTAAAAATTTAATCACATTTGAATGTGTGTTATGCAACCAACCAGTGGCCTCAAGATATATAACCTTGATGAAGACTACATTCTTATTACTTTTTTGAGATACCTTCTTGGTTCCATCAATTAAAAGAAAGTGATTCGTAAGAAAAAAACGGAAAAATCCTATGGATATTTTTAATGTTCCACGGAACTCTGGAGGACGGAGTAGTTGTAAAATCAATTAAATTAAATTGCAAATTGAACAGTGAATCGCTGGAAATTCTGAGAGAAAATTTCCAATATGATGGCAAAAAATAAATTTCATGCCATGTTTATTTGTAAATGGTACAATGTCCAGAATCTATTTTGGCAGTAAAACAGAATTAACAAATCAGAAAATTGCTTCAAATTTGTTTGGAAGCTTTAAAAACTGCTTATCTATAAACAGTTAATATCCATATGCTTCTTTGGTATCTGTCAAGAAATAAATTTCAAATAACATTCGCCTATTGTGTTTGGAACTATATTTAGCAGATGGGAAGGCACGTCTTAGAACAAGTACAATCTAACTTATCAAAATGCTATGTTCAATGGGATAAAAGATTTTGTTTTACGCTATATGAAAGAATAAACTTTACAAAGGGAATACTTTGTTATTTGGGCAAAAAGATACTGAGCGAAATCATCAACTGACTATATCTAATCTGTCACTGTGGTACAGACACCACCCTACCTGGGTAATTGGTATTGAAACGAACATTTGTATAATTAAACAAACATTGGTAATTAGAACACCAGATTCCGAATCAGACCTACACAGGTTCGAACCCTGTCCGCGGCAAATTCTTGTCAGTACGATGGATTTCAATGTATGCTAAAGTTCACCAAAATTGAGAATTATCTTTCAAGAAAACAAAATGTTGGTATCTGGTACCGACAGAATAACCATAGTGTTAGTATCCTTTACAGACTCGGTGTATACATCATATATAGTCAGTTGGCTTTGAAGTCGCATTGTCGGAGACGTTATACGAAGTTAGCGTCACTACTGCTGGTTTACACATTCGTATAGGAGATTGCACCGTTCGATTTTACGACGCTCCTCACCCTAATATATCGTGGGTAAAGGGCGTAATACCGGCTCCTACTGATGATGGTTAAAATTGAAATGAAACGATTTATTTACTATAAAATGTTTTAACTGTCTCCATTAGTGCTAGTTAATTTTTTCCATGAAGGGAACTACAGTGATTGGTGCTTACTAAAAGCTCGCAAACCTGATTTAAAGAATGAACTAGAATGTTATTCTGTCAACGTGTGTTCAATTGTGTAACATTTTCTCGTGTGGTAAAAGCTGGAAAAGTTTGTTCTCGTGACTGCATAGAAATTATGCTGCCGACCTTTCCACTCGAGTACAAAGTATGCGAGATAACTAGGTGTGAAAGACGCATGTTTGATTTCCCACATATTAAATATGAATTGCGGTTTAATCTTTGTCGGTTAATTTGCAATTGAGCTCTTATGAATATCATGTAGAGTCCAAACACATAATTACGTGTGACTGGCGGTAGATTTACCATATTGTGCGACTGATTGAGTGAGCTAGATGAGTAGTTATCTCAGGCTTGCAAACTTGATTTGATTAATACATTAGCTTTTGTTGCGCACTACCTTGCATAGTCTAGAATAAAAGGTTTAGGCCTACATTAACTGGACTATCAAAGACCTAATCGTTTACCATGTGAAGCATTTAATAGACGAATATTTTTTAAACAAAGTGAATTGATAGATGTTATTCGTTCTTTAGGTTATGAAATGGAAATTGGAATACACATAAAAGTGATATTCTGTATAAAAATATTTAATTTCGTGTATATACTATTTTGGATGCATTAACTGACAGAATGTACACGGGTAAATTTGTATGTCTTACATTAAACAGAGCAATGTTGAATTTTGTTCCAAATATCAATTGAATTAAAGTGATGTGAATAAACGATGAAGTTTATAATGCAAAACATACTTATTTGCATATAAAAGACAGAGAATTCATTAGAATTCTGATTAGTCTATACCGAGTTCATTCGCCAAAGTTGGCTGAAACTTGTTTGTTGCAGTGCTGACAGATTTGTAGATTTCACATTTCAACTTATTCGTCTGCTCCAGATAAATGTCATCAATGCCGATAATTTGACGACAACATGTTCCTACTTTAGGTCAATAACTTCTGCCTGTAAACATTTTGTAAACGCCCCGGCTTCAAGTAAATGCCGTACGACGTTACAAACTCGGTTAAGGTGCTCTGAATAGAGATTAGTTACTGATATGGGGGCCCTTAAGAGGGCCTGGTAATGCATTCGCTTTAAGTCTTCAGAGTTGAAGATGTCCTAGAGCCTTGGGTGGACTCTGGTTGAGTTTTCGCTCCCGTGATTGAGCTGTGATCGCGTTGTGGATGGTGTCCTGCAGGTCCTGCACTCAATTGGCTCGTCTCTCCGGTATCCCGCAACAAGATGAGTCACGGATGTAGTTAGTTGTTGTTGAAACGATCAAATCACCAGCGTAGGTATTGACAGCCGACAGAGCGCACACGTATTGACAGCCGACAAAACGCACACGCGTGAAGCAGGTAGAAGGCAAATGCCACAACTGACTTGCATGGTAAATTACCGTGCTTAAATAGCATGCAATATGTGTACTTGCATACTATTGGTTAAACGTGGTTAAACGTGGTTAAACGGCAATTTGCTTTTTTCTCATTGGTGCAACGTAAATAAATTTGAATTTAATTTACGCAATATGTCGGCGATTGATTGATGTCGTTACAGTTTCTACTTTTTGATAAAATAATTCATGCTTTTTTTGAAAAACTTCATTTACAGGAAGCTAATGAATTGGAAGAGGACAGCGTATACATAGATATATGTTTCTCTGAGATTAATTTGTACAAATCCAAATAGTCAGTTGATTAAACTTTAGCCGAATTCGGCATTCCGTTAACACCACCCCACAATCATTTCCAGATAAATTGTATAAAATCTTCATTCACTTGCACTTCCCTAAGTAACGTAAATTCTGTTCTATGTTAGAAGATTAACAGATCTGGTTTGAACATCGTGATAACACCATGTACTTTTTCGGAATTATAATGTTGGTTTCGGTTACTAACACAATAGCCATAGTGTTAGTATCCTTTACAGACTCGGTATATATATTATATAGTGTGAGTTAGCATTGAAGTCGCATTGTCGTTGACTTTAAATGATGTTAGCTTCACTATTACAGGTTTACACATTCGTCTAGGAGATAGTGCAGTACATGTTTCCACATTCTTTGACAAATATATAGTGGTTAAAGGGCGTAATATAAGCTCCTATTGATGAGTCGCCAGTAAGCACGAAACGTATGTGCATGAGATTATACTTTCTGTTCATGCTGTTTTCGGTTTATCATTTGGATCATAATTAAACGAATTTGTTACTAGGTGCGCAAAACCTAATACATAATTGCATATTTTGTTTAGTTCTGCGCCACAAACAGTATTTAAAGTAAAGAATAACAAAAAACATTAGTTAGTAAATGGTTAGACATTGTGCGTAGTCTGTGCCAGGATGGTGCTGTGGAGAGAGTCACAGACTGCGATGCAAACGTGCTCCAGTGCGAACGCAGTCTGCAGCAAAATTCCAGACATTACTTGACGAAATTTCAAAAAGGACGAAACCAGTCTACCGCGTTAGTGGGGATTGCTTAGTTTATACTGACAGCAGTATATATATATATATACACTTGTATTGACTTTTAACATTGGTCTCAAAACTTTGATTTCTATAATTGTCGTGCAATGTTTGTGCTTAGCTTTGGCATCTATGGATTTTGTACATTCAGGTATTCTGCATCGTACCTTCTAAGGAAGTTTTCGCCGTCTTATCTGTATTTAAATTTGCTTCGTTAGTTTTTTCGGATATGTTACGCTACGAGGCCGCCATAGACTTTCTGTGCTTCTCTATTATTTATGAACAACATAAAACGGTATGAAATGTTGTTCCTTTAGCGATGATGCAGTTTAAACCAATATTTCAATGACGGGCTCTATTTGCGACGAGTGTGGCACGTTCACCTGACAATATCGTCGATAGAAAGCAATTCTTGCTAATTTTTTTGCATAGATTGAAGCTAACACAACGCGAATTTCCGCAAAGTGAGCTGCGCGCGAATTTTGACAAAAACAATCTTCATCCAGTGTAGAATAAAGTTTGAAAAGTTGAACACACGGGCACAAGATTACTTGATTGAAATAACATTGTAAAATACATAATATGAACTTTAAAAAATAGAATACAGGTCAATCAAAGCATTTTTGTAGAAAAGAACTTACAGAAATAGTTTGTAAGAGCTGAGGCATAGCTGAACACTGGAAAGGACTTGATTCAAAGGCCGGCTGATCTATCCTTCTGAGTAGCACATTCGAGCCGTTTATCGTGTCTACGAATTGAACATTAGGCATAAAATAATTTTGATCATCGACTCCTTGGCCGGAAGAGTGAAGAGATGCGGTATGTGACAGTCCCTCTACAGGTGGAAAAGTTTTTAGCGGCTGTGGATTACCTATTGAAAATAGCATAGGGAGAAGCCATTTCTATGACAGTGTGATGGGGCATTAAGCTTGTTTGTATGTTCTTTGTAGTGTTATTAAAAATGCCACACAGAAAATAGTACTTTTTGTATATTACAAAGAATATTCGTTTCAAAAACTCATCTCACGTGTCAATAAATAATCTCATTAATGAAAAAATTAAAAGCAGAATATAAAATTAAATGAAAATAATGGAGATGTGAAATCGGGAAAGATAGATAGATTAAGAAAGAGAGAAAGGAAGAGAGAGAAAGTGAACGAGAGCGAAAAAAACAAAGTAGCGTCCACATTCGTTAACTAATATTTAACTCAGGATTAAAATTCATAAGTGCAATTTCTATTTTTATAGGCCCAGCTCTAATTTTTAATTAATAACACTTCATATATATATATATATATGCAATTTATGAGCCTCGTAAAAGTCATGTTATAAAATTGATATGTAATATATTTCGGTTGAAATCTTGGCTTACTTTCGTGGTTGAATATCAAATCAAGCGGTTTGGCGTATACTTAATTTAAAAAAAATATTTAAACGGTTTCCAAAGTCTTCTCAGTCAGTTTTCGTTCATCATAACACGTGAATTATGGACCTGTATATAAGTATGTTCTGCTACATAATTTAGATTGCCATCATAAATCACATTTTGAAGTTATTATTCTTTTCGGTTACTTTGAATAGAAAGTTTTCACAGTTTTAGGTAGTTATTAATCTTTTTTTAGATGTCAGACCTTTGCGTGAAATAAATACACTACAATTGTTATTATACATATTAAAGAATCTATATTAATGCTACAAACCCATACAATATAATTATAATAGATATTAAATCACATCTGTTGCATTATGTTGTTAAAAAGTTGCATATCCGTTATGGGCTAAATTTTGGTTTCCTAATGCAAATTGGTCACATTATTTTCGGAGATAAGTTACGGAATTTAGCAGCGTAGCGGGAATATGTGGTGGTCAATTCTGCGGGGGAGTTAATTAGTTTTTTTTATTAATAATTTTTTGGCTTTTAATGAAATGGAAAATTTCATGCAAATCGGATCTACGCGTTTTTACTTTTGAAAAAATTTAATTTTGAACCTTTACTGCGCATTTTACCTTGAAATTTCAGAAATTTATTTCAAATTAAAATCCGGAAGAGAAATAAAATCAGTAATACATTTGAATAGACTTTATTTTTCTTTTTAAACTTCGTAATTTTCAAACCTAAATCAGCAACATTTGAGTGACATTTTTGGAGGTAGTAAACTAAGTAAGTTTATGCACAAAGAAAGTGTTAAACATCAGAATTTCAGGATGTACCAATTAGGGGTTGCGTTGTTTCATCCAAAGCAAAAGTGCGATTTGCACAGGAGTATTGCTGCATCGGTTGTGAAAGAGTTGACACTGGTAGGGTGAAATATTTTGGTGAAACTTCAGAGAGCACGTCTGGTTGAATTACGTTCAAAGGTTGAATCTGCACGGTAGACCCAAGATGAATCGGTCTACTGTGTTGCAGGCTTTGCACTAGCACGAACTCATTGTGTAGATGAGATAATTTGGTGCAATTTTCGTTTGTGGCAAAATATGGTTTGTCCGCAGAAATAAGTGGAAAAACTGAAGAAAAGGTCTGCAGACTTGATGATTGGTCGATTTCTGGAGTACGTCCATGTAAGACACCTTGAAGGCTCTGCGAGTTATTATTTGCTGTGCAGTTGTTTTTCATATTTGCTGCTAAAATATTGTAATATTGTTGTGTAGCTGAATCCACCCCCTTGATATACATGTCGCTCAAAGCATTGGTAAATCCGACTGTGCCAGCCGAATGGCTTTTCGACGCGGTTTGTCTTGTCAAATAGTCGTTTAAACAGGCCGAAGACGAAATAACAGCATTGCTATTATTATGACCATGATTAAATGAAACAATATTAGCATTACTTGTGATAAGGTTACTATTCATGACACCGATTGCAGGTTGTGTGACGTTGACTAGGGACCAATTCGAGAGGAAAGAGTTTGTACTTAGCTGGCTGCTTTGTGAGCGCGTTATTTGCGTTGACGCGTTTGTCAAATTGGGCGAAATCCACTGGGGAGGGTATGACGCTAGCTCCGAGTTCATAATTGCAGAATTGCTCAGATGCATCGGAAGTAGATTTGTGCAATTTATCGGGTTAATTTGTAGACCGGATGTACGATTTCGTAAGTCTATGCAAAAAATGCGAGAAAAAATTAGAAATGAAAATATTTTCAGTAAACTTGTTTAGCTTTATTATCATGAATAATTCATTTTTACTTCTAGATATAGATAGACTATTCTTGAGAATGCCCATGTTAGTTACATTAACAGCGTTAAACTGAAGCTTGCCAATTCAAATGAGACACAAAAATTCTAGGGAAAAGCAGCAAGGTTGATGTCACATTCTGTTCTACTGATATTTCTCGTCATAAATTCTACTTTAATACACGAAATTCCAAGAGTGTCTGCGCTCCAACATCAGAACAGAGGATGCCTCCTCAGCGTGATACCTTTCTTTCCGCATCTTCGTGTCATCAAATGCACCAGTGAATGACCCTTTATCCATTGGTTCTACATGATTCTAATAGAAGAGATATCCAAACGCTTGTCAATACATGCCGATTATGTTTATATAGAAAAATTATGAAATGCTTAATCAATTAAACTTAGAGGAACGAAGCTAGAAATATTTTTACAGCTTCTTTTTTCTTAGGTTCCAATTTATGCATGGACATATATCAAATGCAAGTAATATGCCAGGGATTAGATATTTTTTTAATGCAATCTTTAATGAATTTCATAATTCCATTTGCATGTGCATGAATATAAAAATCAATATGATATAGGATAACCGACTTATCCTACATTTCTCCTCAATATATATATATATATATATATATATATATATATATATATATATATATATATATATATATTATATGTATAACTATAGCAGTGGTCTTAATTAAGGCCACATTTTCCCTTATTGAGAGCTGCATCGTAGCAATTGAAATACTTCTTTGACCAGTTACCCTATCATGCATGTTTTTTGTCTTGCAATTAAAATAACCAACATAATTTAATTGCTAATTTTAGAATTAGAAATTAAAGAGCGATTTTCCGAAACGTGTTAATTCGAAACTGGTCGCCATGTTTGGATGAGGCATACCAAACAAATTGTCAGCCCGTTTACTAGAATATTATTATGCCAGTCAGGGTTACTAGGCATCATTACGTTTAACATAATCATTCACCTGTTGTATCAATTTGTTATTACTATTACCGTGCCAATTTTAATAAAATATCACATGCTGTTAGTTTTATATGTTTAACACATTAACATGCTAATCATAAACATTTAACTAAATTTTAGTTTATCTATATGCATATTAAAATACACAGAATGTCTCTCATATATTCTGTGTATTTATCTCACGAGATTATCCTAGCCAATAGAACTATTGAGTAAAAAAATCTACATGTTGTGAAATATTTGTGTGATGCTTGAGAAACATCACAAATCGCGGGCACGACATTTAGACGAGAGAAAGGTCATCACAAAAACGGCTCCTAAGCCAATGAGTCTAATTCCGCACAAGATAAGTCAAGTCTCAAACTGGTGGGAAGAAAAGTGTGGAGCCCTACTAAACTAATGCTGGTTTAATCTTATATATATATATATATATATATATATATATATATATATATATATATATATATATATGTAAAATGGTGAGTGTGTGGAATAAAGGAATAACCAATCAAGTGCGTGCACCACTACAAACAATTGCGTGTAATGTGCGGCCGGGTAGCTCAGTCGTTAGAGCACCAGAATCTGAAGCAGACGTGCCTAGGTTCGAGCCTGTCCGCGGCAGGTTCTAGCCAGTACGTGATGAGTTCCCAGTAAGGACGAAACCGGTCTACTGAATGAATTGACTTTTCTACCCTTTGTAATTCTCAGTCTAAACTGACAAACTTTTGTACATAATGGGACAGCTGATTATGTCAGGATCGCTACCTTGATGCAAAGTAATTGCTATCAACGCCCGCGCAAACAATGTTTAGTTTAAATTACTGTTTACCGGAAGCACACAAACTTGATTGAAAGGATGATTTGGTATTACTTATTAGATTTGTTTCTGTTATAGGCCCTCTTCTCTTGCCTAAATCTGCCATTTCAATTGTTGTACACCTTTCCTTATTAATCGACTTGAATCATTTTCTGTAGTTTGCGTTTGATTTGTCTGTGTAGAGGATGTTGAATCCTCCGCCTTATATAAAATGACCTTGAATGATAAATTTAAACCACCATAGCTGATTGTAACAACTTTATTTAAAAAGAATTTTTTCTTTTTATTTTCCAGAACATTCTTTGTTTAAAGACTTGATTTTTAAAATTGTGCGCTATTTTCAGTTTTTGAGTATCTCGCTTCCGGGCTGGTTGAAGATTTTCGTTTGCTGCATTTTAACATTTCTCTCCATAATAAACGATTACAACATTATTCAATAAACATCTTTCAAACACTTGTCTTGTGTTCTGATATAATATAACACTGAGGAGGAGCCTTGGAACAGGTAATTTTATTTATTATTGTGGGTCACGTACACACCAAAGCAGATTATTGCTGAAGATATAGCTTTCCAACTCTCACCTTCCTAACACCATAAGTAAGTGTCAATTTGAGTATCATAATTCTTGATCATGATTACCGATATTAAATTAGAAGATGTATTTCATTTAGTGCAGGACCTAACGGATTTAAATCTAATTGACACAGATAACAATGCAGGTATATCAGACTCTACTGTGAATATTAGGACATCTAGCGAACTGGCATCTATGGGGCTTACAGACACCAATAGGTTTGGGGCCTCAATAGTCTGACAGTTGTGCGTAAATAAGGAATCAGTGATTTATGAAAGTCATCTCAGAATAGAACTACCTTATAAAAGTTATCCAACTATGCTTTTTACATGTGCTTATAAATCTGTAACTTAATAAATGTTTACAACTTAATGCGAGCTACCTGTTTATTTATAATGTCCTTTCCATACGTAAGTAACACCATAAGTTCGAGGCTAAATAATTGAGATCAGTTCGGAATAAATTATTTATTTAAAAGTCACGAATATTTTCATTTGTAATGAAAAGGTTCAGGCTTTATAACGAAAAATAAACCATGACCACCCGACCTGTCAACCTACCCAAAGCACATTTTGTAAACAGGTTCTCTGCTGTCAAAACGTTTGGTACAGTGTTGACAAGATTTTCATGGGCAGGTAGCGGGTTGACCGAATATTCCATGGCAGAACACGCGCCACGTCCATTTAGTTCCGTCTCATGGCCGTCGTGACACGCCAATGCACCAAGCGGGTTTATGGCAATAGTTTGATTGGAGGCTGGCCACATTCTCTCCTCGTGCACACTTTGCGTAAGGTTCGTGTGATTTCGGCTTTCTATTGGAGGCGGCACCAGTGGGTGGTGCGCGTGCAGGAGCTGACAAACCGGTGCTGCAGACAACGATGGAGGTGGAACACTGAAATTCAAAAGACCAGTTGCGAGGCGATATGGCTCGCTACTGGGCAAGTGGCGGAGATCCGCAAAGTGGTGCAAACAGGATGGCGTGGCGGCAGGATTGCCTAAAAGACCGCTGGTAGATGAGCCGCCGCTCAATGTGTACGGAATGCTGCTTTGTTGGGGATTTTGTCCTTGACGCAGCGGATGATGTTGAGGTAGTTGGACGGTTTGCTGGTGATCTTGCCGTCTGAAATGACTTAACGGTATCGATAATCCTAACGACTGTTCTGTCAAATTTGTAAACAATTGGTCCACTTTTGTGGGACTGTGAGGTGTGAAGACGCCTGACAGCTGACTAGTTCCGGCATAGTTTTTGTTAACACAGTTTTTAAGCAAGACGTTTAGAGAACCGTCGGCACAGTTCGTAGTTTGCCTAAAGCAAGTAGGAGTGAGCAGTTTTTTAAACAGTTAAAATATTCTAACGACAGTAAGGTATTTTGGTTTAAAAACAAGTAAAAATAAAGGTAGCAATATAAAAGCATATGAACGATAATTTTACACAATCGATAAATAAACTTGCACATTAATACTAATTAATTAATTATTAATAAATTAATAATAATAATAAGTCCAACTCGAAAATATGAAGTAAACTAACCTTCCATTAAGATCAGGTGTGCAGTCTCTTTGAACTAAAATATAATCTATAACTTCTTAACATTTAATCATTAGCACATGACCTATTGGGTGGGAGCATCGTAAAATTAGTCCTCTGGTAGACTTTCACTTCTTTTTTCTTATTAAGACGTACATATTCACAATTTTGTCACTTATCTAATTAGTCTTATTATTTTGAGTATTTATTTATCAAGAAGTCATAATTATTGTAGCAATAGCAACTATTTAGATCGGGAACGCACCAAGGGTCCTATCCAGGGTTGGCATGAATTCACCAGAAAGTCCTTGCAGAAGCGCAAGAATTAAGATTATGCAGACAGTACAATAATGGAAGCCGACTTTGAGTCGCAGAAGTGAATTTAAAATATTTCTTATTTGGATTTTTACTAAACAGATGCGCTTTATACGAGCAAAATCCTATAAACAATAGAAATTAAATGAAGAATTTTTGTGCTCAATTAAATAAGATGGCTTATGAAGGATTGGAAAACTTGATAAGAGAATTATCTGCACAAATGTACAATTTGACTGCGGAGACAGGGATTATTAAGTCTCGGCTAGTTGATACACTAATATTAAATTCAGAGGGAATCCTCATAAACGACCCAACCAATATAGGTGAAGGCAACAATTATCGTGAATCTAATCAAACATCACTTCACTTATTCTTACTTCCTTGTTGACATAGACTAATAGAATCGCTATACAATGGGGCGACTCCTAGGCTCGTGACGCATCAGAACTAGTTGTCATGTTTATTTGACGATTAGCGATGTTGTGCAATATAACAGTCATGGTTACTAGGTATGATTAATTGAATTTTATTCGTCATATTTCATGTGCTAAAAGTTTAGGTAATCGTAATTATTTTGATTTGTATTAAAATATAACATTTGAACATCGTATTAAATGTAATCGTCGATAGCTACCGTGCCGTCGTTGTTAAAATTGCCGAATTTTCATTCTGTTCATCCTTAAAAAGTGGATAAACTCTGACATATTTATATTGTATATATATATATATATATATATATATATATATATATATATATATATATATATATATATATATATATATATATATATATATATATATATATATATCGAGAGTATTAATCTACGCTTTACAATCTTGCATTAATATACTTCCAGGATGGCAACCAGCCTGATTTTTATTTTTAATTCTGTTTCTTGTTTTGATTAATTTGCAGGTGTATATGTGCGTTGTCTGTTTGCTTTGAGGTTTTATTCTCGGTGTAATGCAGAGTTAAGTCTGAGATTTGGTCATTTGTATATCGATGGATTGAATTTTGTCTTAACATACTTACATTGGTTGTGGGGGCGGCGATTCAGTGGTTAGAGCAACAGATTCCAAAGCAGACGTGCCCAGGTTTGATACCTGTCCGCAGCAAATTCTCAACAGTACGACATGAAATCCAAATATGGACGAAACGATCTTACTGGACGAATTATACAATGTTTGGTTTATTCTGAAAAATGTATGTAAATGATGGTACAGGGGTTTATATAAAGATCGCAACTGTTAGCTTTATTGGCTGTTACGTGTACGAATGTTTTTTCCAGAATTTCGTGTTTTGTTTTACCGCGTTATTCAATTATATTATATTATATTATATATATATATATATATATATATATATATATATATATATATATATATATATATGGAAGTACTAATCTACGCTTTACAATCTTTCATTTATATAGTTCCTGGATGGCAACTTGCCTGATTTTTATTTTTAATTCTGTTTTTTTATTGATTTGTAAGATTATATGTTCGTTGTCTGTTTGCTATGGGGTGTTATTCTCGGTGTACTGCAGAGTTTTGTCTGAGATTTGGTCATTCTTATACCGTTGGATTGAATTTTGACTTATCATTCCCACATTGGTTGTGGGGGCGGTGATTCAGTGATTAGAGCAACAGATTCCGCAGCAGACGTGCCCAGGTTCGAGACGTATCCGGTGGTAGTAATTCTTTAAATCATGTTAACAGCAATCCCAGTGAATTTAACCAGTCGGTGTAAAACAGCAAAACTACCGCCAGTCGCACGCACTGACGCGTTTCGACTTTCGAAACTCATTATCTTAGTACAACGGCAAACTGACTAGCAAGGATCAAACCGCATTGCATATATATAGAAAGCAAAATTGGATATGCGGCTCTCACCTCTGACAGTCTCACATGCATTGAACGTGACTGGAAATGTTGGCTGCATAATTTCTCTGTAGCCACGAAAATTAATTTTTTGCAACTTTCGCCACAAATAAAAATATAGCAATAAAAATAAACAATAATTGATTGCGCAGGTGGAGGTAACAATTCTTTAAATCATGTTTGCGAGCTTTAAATAAACACCAATCCTATTTTATTTAACCAGTCGGCAAAATATATTTGTAGATAATTTTCATTATTGAGAACTATTAAAATACAGTTTAGAAATTGCTGCGGACATGACTAAAACCTAGGCACGTTGGCTTCGGCGTCCTTGGCTCCAAAACATTTAGCCAATCTGCTAGACGGCCGTTAATGTCGAGCGCAATTACTATTTACAAATATACATGCGATCAATTTACGTAGGCTGATGGACAATTTGGCTAATAACTCGAATGAGCAAAAATTGAAACATAAACGCCTGCCTTATATACACTGATAGGTACACGTCTGCAGTTGCGCAACATATCTTTGAAACCTCACACGTATGTTCTTCAGCTGAAGCACATAAGATAATCAATAAATGTAATATGAGAAACGAAACAGCAACATACGACGCTATGTGAACAAAAAAACTTTAGCTTCATTAGTTTGTTTTGTAAAGCTAGTAATGATGGGTGAAATGAAGGAGGGGCCGACAAAAAATCCTTGCAGAAAAAAAAACTGGAATTCAGCCTGTGCTATCCAAAATGCAGATCAGGTAATTTCGATTAATCCAGTTTCGCAATTTTTCATTCCTTTACACTGTAGCCGAATTTATGCAAGCAAAATTAGCATTTTCTGGCATTCTGGTTGAACTGGAAGTGATGCTCGCACTTGATTGGTTGGTCCTTTAATTCACGCTCTCTCCACGTTTAAACTTTTCTATTTTGTTTGGCCTTTCACTATATATATATATATATATATATATATATATATATATATATATATTCTTTTGAAATGCGAACTCCAATAAAACTTCTATAAACGCTCCGGCTTCAAGTAAATGCCGTACGACGTTACAAACTCGGTTAAGGTGCTCTGAATATAGATTTTGTTACTGATAGGGGCCCTTAACAGGGCCTGGTCGTGCGTTCTCCTGAATTATTCAGAGTGTGAAGATGTCCTAGAGCCTTGGGTGGACTCTGGCTGTTGTTCCTTCTGTTGTCGAGTTGTAATCACGATGTGGAAAACGTCGTTCAGGTTCTGCAATTAATTGGCTCGTCTCGCTGGTTGTACCGCAACAAGATGAGTCACGGATGTAGCCAATTGTTGGTGAAACAAATCAAATCACCAGCGTAGGTATTGACAGCCGACAGAACGCACACGCGTAACGCAAAGCAGAATGCAAATGCGACAACTGACTTGCATGATAAAATGCCGTGCTTAAATAGCATGCCATAGTAAAATATGTCTACTTGCACACTATTGGTTAAACGGCAAGTTTCGCTTTTTTTCTCATTGGTGCAACGTAAATAAAATTAAATTTAATTTACGCAATAACTCGGCCATTAATTTGTGTCGTTACACTTCATTGTATCCTTCCTGTGTGCAAAAAAAGAAATTTTATCAGATATAAGAAAATTTTCTTTCTCATGGTCTTCTCAAATATCTACTAATGAACATATATTTATATATAAATTGGAAAGCAAAACAAGATAGAAGTATGTGAACATAGCGAGAGTGTGAAAAATGGAAACCAATCAAATTTCGTGCGTCACATCCAGTTCAAGCTCAATGCTTCTACGTGCTTCTTCTGCTTGCTTAAATCCGGCTGAAATTTGTTTATCTATAAGGCTTCGTATGTGGCAAGCTGTCTTTTGTTTTTGCATTTAGTAATTACATTGAATGCTACGTCTGGAGAACATACATGCGATGTTTCGACGATGTGTTGCGCAATAGCAGACGTGTATTCACAATTTGATTTAAAACAGGCGTTTAAGTTGCAATGTTCTCTCATTCGAGAAATTAATCGTCAGGTCGATCGGCCTACGTAAGTTAATCGACAACTTGCGCATGTATATTGGTAAATAATATTTGATATCAACATTAACAACTGTTTCTCTTTGATTGCTGATAAAGGCAAGTGTGTTACCATAAATAACACTCGTAGTTTAGCTGCATTAAATGTGGTGTTAATGCTGCTTCAACTTTCTTTTGTGTCATTTATGGAAACTGTATACCCCTTAAATGGGATGTTTAGGTAGACTGTTTTCTTTTCCGGCCCATAATACGTCTGTTTCCGTTTAATTCCCCTTTTAATAATTGATTCAATTAATTGTCTGGGATAGCTATTAGACATTAAATCGTTAATTGCTTTATTATATTCATTTTCTTTAGAATCTTGACTAACCAACCTCTCAAATCTTGAAAAGCAACCACGAACTGTTTATAATTTTTAATTGAAATGGCACAAAACTGATGTAATGCAAATACTGTGCAGACTATGTTGGTTTATAGTAAATTGTTCTGTTTAATTTAGCATTAGTTTCTTTCTTTAATAGTACATCTAGAAAAGGCAACAGGCATTTTTCTCGTGATCTGACGTGAAGCCGATATTTTTACGTGCATTGTTGAAACTTTGAAGCAGTGTTCGTGATTGCGACCCGTTCTTAAGAAAAATAAATATATCATTCGCGTTCCCTATATATTGAGCACATTTAATTATGTCACACTTTAATGTGTATTTGCTAGAAGCCGTGGAAAAATCTCAACAAACACTGGAGATAAGGGGCTTCCCATTGCGACACCATCAGTCTGTTTGTAGATGCTTCCATAAAAACGAAATCGTACGTCTTTCGTGCATAATAAGATAAGCTTGCGTAGAATCTGACCTAGCACCGGCGATGGTAATATATCGTGCTCTACCGCTTTGAATATAATGTCAATGGTTTCATCAATTGGAACATTTGTAAACCAAAACGTAACATCAAAAGATACCATAATCTTGTTTTTAACATTTAATCTTGAATTTTGTTTACAAACTCAAACGAATCGGAAACCGAAAAATTACCTGGTAGTTTACGTAATGGTTCAAGTAAACGAACTAGCGAATTAGCTAGTGCATGAAACGGAGAATTTACCATTGATAAAATTGGCCTCATAGGACAACCTCTTTTGTGTGTTTTTGGTAATCCGTACATTATTGGTGTAGATGATCCAACTGGCTTGAGCTTCTGTGCAATGGCCTCATCAATAAAACCGGCATCTGTCAAAATCTTAATTTCATTTATTACTTTACGCTCCACCTTGTCTATTTCATCTGATTTATCGTCTAGACGTGTGAATTTTGTATTTTCATTTAACACGTTTTCCATCTTTTGTACGTAGTCCGATTTGTCCATTATAACTGCGCTCTTTCCTTTATCAGCGCGTATTATTTTGATGTCTGCATTTCTGCTGATATTTCTAAGTGCATTTAGATGCTGCTTTGTCAACGCATGCTGCTCTGCGCATTTAGACGATTTCAGATGTGAAGCCTGATCAACTAGTGTAGCCTTGAACCAATTTTTATAATCAATACTGGTAAGCTCCAAGTCAGCTGTTTGTTCAAATAACAATTCAAATGCTGCCTCTTTGTTTACAAATGTTTCAACTGATGAAATCATTAACATTATAGTCAAAGCGGTAGAACACGATATATTACCATCGCCGGTGCTAGGTCAGACTCTACGCAAGCTTTTCTTATTATGCACGAAAGACGTACGATTTCGTTTTAATGGAAGCATCTACAAACAGACTGATGGTGTCGCACTGGGAAGCCCCTTATCTGCTGTGTTGGCTGAGATTTTTCTAGGGAACCTAGAATATACATCATTAAAGAGTGACATAAGTAAATGTGCTCAATATACACGTACGTGGATGATATATTTCTTGTACTTAAGAACAGGTCGCAATCACGAATACTGCTTCAAAGTTTCAACAAAACACATAAGAATATCGGCTTCACGTCAGAGCACGAGAAAGATGACTGTCTGCCTTTCCTAGATGAACTATTAAAGAAAGAAACTAATGGTAAATTAAACAGAACAATAAACCATAAACCAACATGGTCCGCACAGTATTTGCATTACATCAGTTTTGTGCCATTTCAATATAAATTATCAACTGTTCGTGGTTGCTTTTCAAGAATCGACAGGTTGGTTAGTCAAGATTCTAAAGAAAATGAGTATAATAAAGCAATGAACGATTTAATGTCTAATGGCTATCCCAGAGAATTAATTGAATCAATTATTAAAAGGGGAATTAAACAGAAACAGAAAAGAAAACAGTCTACCTAAACATCTTGTTTAAGAAAGTTGAAGCAGCATTAACACGCACATTTAATTCAGCTAAACTACGAGTGTTATTTAGGGTAAAACACTTGCCTTTACCCGCAATCAAAGAGAAACAGCCGTTAATATCGATATCAAATATTATTTACCAATATACATGCGCAAGTTGTCGATCAACTTACGTAGGCCGATCGACCTGACGATTAATTTCTCGAATGAGAGAACATTGCAACTTAAATGCCTGTTTTAAATCAAATTGTGAATACACGTCTGCTATTGCGCAACACATCGTCGAAACATCGCATCGTATGTTCTCAGACGTAGCATTCAATGTAATTACTAAATGCAAAAACAAAAGCAGCTTGCCACATACGAAGCCTTATAGATAAACAAATTTCAGCCGGATTTAAGCAAGCAGAAGAAGCACGTAGAAGCATTGAGCTTGAACTGGATGTGACGAACGCAATTTGATTGGTTTCCGTTTTTCACGCTGTCACTATGTTCACATATTTCTATCTTGTTTTGCTTTCCAATTTATATATAAATATATGTTCATTAGTAGATATTTGAGAAGACAATGCGAAAGAAATTTTTCTTATATCTGATAAAATTTCTTTTTGTTTTTGCACACAGGAAGGGTACAATGAATATATATATATATATATATATATATATATATATATATATATATATACCTTTTTATATGCTTGAGAAGGAATCGGTACTTCTATCCGATAAAATTCCTTTTTCTTTCTGCACAAAGATGGGGTACCATGAACTATTGTTGGTTGCCAACACTCTACAACACAAAAACTGTCTAAATGTTTATTTCATAGATTGAAAAAAAGTTTTATTCTTAGACCACATTATTTGTCTTGATTGACGTTAAATTTTAACTAGGTAAAATTTAGTATGGCACTGGTGTAGTATCGCGACGCGTGTACGATTTGCAATCCAAAGCAAAGAATATTATTTTCGTTTCTTTTATATTGTTCTATGATGTGAGGTGGAAGATATTGTCGATCACACTTCGATTACATGCATACACTTGACTTGACCTGTATTTATAAACGAATATTATAAACCAATAAGAAGTGCCAGAATAGGATGGCTATTGCTAGTTAATAAGCATACATGCTTAAGCATTATCTGGAGAGAAATAATTTAATATGGCAACATTGAAGCCATAGTTTTATATACGCATTTTGGGTTATAAATTATTTACCTTCTAATCAAGGTTTCGATCTTGATATAAACACCTGACCCATTATGTACATACATATGTCACTATAAACTAGGTATTGTATTGCGTAGAAAAGGCAATTAATCCAGCTGACCGGTTTCGTCATTTATTCGAAACTCATCAAGTAATGTCCAGCAATTGCCGCGAACAGAGCTCGAAACTGGCCACGTCTTCTGCAGAATCTGGTGCTCTAACCACTGAGTCACCCTGCCGCACGATACAAACGGTTTCCTGTTATATTGCAACAAATGTTTCTTGGTTAGCCTTTCATTTAGGAAGGGCCTAGATAGCAACCCTCTAGCCCTAAAGTTCCAACTGAGCATCCCAAAACTGTCATCATAGAACAGACACAACTTTAAATTGGGAAGTGGTACTGAAATGAACACTTATACAATTAAACAATGATAACAATTACTTTATAATTAATGACGAATTGTCTTTTCCAGACTATACAATTCTTAGATTACACTGAAAAATGTATGCAAATAATGGGTCTGGTGCTTATATCATGATCGAAACCTTGATTAAAATGTAATTGTCACCACCACCCACACAACCAATGTTCGTTTAATTATATAAATGCTCATATCAAAACTAATTCCCCATGTAACGTATTATCTGTTTTACATTGTCAGATTGTAGATGGTTTGATGGAACTTCAGGGCTAAAGGGATGCTTCTAGGCTCTAACTAAAGGAAAGTCTAACCAAATAACTTTAGTTAGTATATGACTGAAAATTGTGAGTAGTGCATTGTGTGGCAGGGTGGCTCAGTGGCTAGAGCACCAGATTCCGAAGCAGACATGCCCCGATTCGAGCCCTGTCCACGGCAAAGTCTGGACAATACGTGTTAAGTTCTCAAGAAGAACGAAACCGGTCTACTTGATGTATCGCCCTTCCCACACTATAAAATTCTTAGTTTATACTAAAAAATGTGTGTACATAATAGGTCTGGTGCTTATATCATGATCGCAACCACGTTTAAAAAGTATTTTTCACCACCGCCCACGCAACCAGTGTTCGTTTATTTATAAATTAGTTATTTTCAATCACGGACAGTGTAAATCAGATATATTTAACATCGCTAACATATTTTTGGGCTCCAATTTACGATCGAAAGTTAGTCCTGGGGGGAATTACCATTTATGAAAATCAATTTTTTTAGAAATGTTGAAAAACGTAAAAATAAATTTCGATAGGATGAATTTTTACTCGGGTATTATTCCTAATTTAAAATCAAACAATTCTTGGAAGATGATAATTGGTATCTTAACCTGAATAACAGTTGGACTCCTTTGGCAAATACACATTGGGAAATATTTAGTGATATTTGTTATTCTCTAAATATAGTAGAAACAGCATTGATTTAGTTCGTAAGTAAGTTTAATCAGAATTTGAAGCATTTAAATTTTACAGAACCTAGAAATATTTATGGTCATGAAAATAAATAATTCCAAACTAAGCAGTAAATAAAAATAGGTAGCATCAAATCAATATTCAGTTTTATTAGATTGATTAGATTTATAAGGAAATATACAGAATGTAAGTTGCAAAATGGCAGTAAATAAAATTGCAGTGTAAATTTCACTACGATCTATTTAGTACACGACACGATATTACCGGAGGCGGATTCAGAAACTAGCTCTTGAATAGGAGTTGGAAAGCTTCATTAACAATAGATTTTCTGTATCCTTGTGAATGACAATTTCGTAGTACATTTTAGGGTTATTCGCAATAATACTTTTTTAAATGTCATCTTTCATTTTTGTAAACCTACTGTATATTTTAACTTATAGCTCCAACATATATTAAAACATATCAATGAAATTTTTAGTTAAATGTCATGTTTCCCTACAACATAAGATTGACTTTTTTGATGGGCAATTTGATAATTTTATTGTCGAGCATTTATTTATTTTAATTTCACGACTTTATTCAGTTTAAAATTGTTAACGAATTTGGATCATATACCTAGGGTCAATTTTGTTAATTTGCTTTTACCGTACACAAATATTTTAGCTTTGATTACGCCATTTCCAATGGAAAGTATAAAAGAGATTATTCCGACGTGTGAAAAAGGCAGAAAAATGAAGTCATTGTAGTCTCACGTTGATAATATACCAGTGCATGCACGTGTACTTGGCGGAGTGCTTCACAGATGATTACAGAGCACTGAAAGCGCGATAACGGAAAGGAAATGTTGAAATGAAAATAATCGATATTCTTCTCTTTTGTTGGAGTAACTTTGCTATCTTTTTTATTACGTAATTCGTTCATACTATCCAATATATGCACAGTCACCTTAACATCAAAATTGAAATAATTGCACGTGATTGAAATTTCCCTCTCTTTGTATCATATATATTGGCACCGACCTTTTGAATGCGTCTGTCTGAAGATCAAAATTCGTCATTTCATCCAGACGCGGAATAACTCGACTCGCCATTGTACTGGAGGCAAACGTTTCGACTGTGACAGGTAGACTGGATACATCAAATAAATTTTGCATATTTGATAATAATCCTGAGGTCCCATTTAAACTGGGCATAAACGAGGTAGATGGAGTGCTTTCATTTTGACATCCATTCATAACCTGTAAAGTAAGAATATTTAAAGTGTAAATAAGCGAAGCATTCATTAATAATTAAATGAATTGACCAATTAGAACAATATATTGCATATAAATAATACATGTGATACTAAAGCATCATTCATATAATAATAAACAAATAATAAACAATAAATGGTTTAATTGTATATTTTCGTGATTTATTAAATATTTCGATGAATAAATTTATTATTTAGTCAAAATTGTTAATAAAGTCGGATAACATGGAATTAAATACGTAAATGGCAAACCAAATTTATTTGATCCTCGCTGGTACTGGTACTCGTATGATGATTATGGAAGGGCGAAACGCGTCAGTACGTGTGACTGACGGTAGCTTTGCTATGCATTTTGATGACTGGTTAAATAAAATGGGATTGGTGATTACTTCAAAATCGCCAACTTGGTTTAAATTGTTTTTACCAATATCCGCGCAATCATTGATTGTTTAACTGACGTCTTTGTTTCGACTTCCCTTAAGTAAAGTCTGCGTGGCATCTCGTTCGAATTAGCTTTACCATGTGTAAGAGATATCTTCCACCGCCATCAAAATTCATGAACATATAGGTATTAGATACTATCAATTAGTATAGTTTTGACAAAATGGCATCATATAGTAAAAAGGCCCTGAAGTCTTCGCCATAAACTGAAATTGTGCAGTCGACATTTCCAGTCAAGTAGAATGTATGCAAGACTACTAGAGGTGAGAGCCGCATATCTAATTTTACTGCCCATATATATGCAAAGTGGTTTGATCCTTGCTAGTCATTTTGCCGTCGTATTCCGATGATGTTCGTGGAAGGTCGAAACACGTCAGTGCGTTGCGACTGGCTGTAGTTTTGTTATGTTTTTTGACGAATGGTTAAGAACAGTGGGGTTGGTGTTTACTTCAAGCTCGCAAACTTGATTTAAAGAATTCTTTGCACGGTTTTATTTTTTTCAAAGTTTACGGTTTTAAATTAATTTAGACAACGACATTGCTTTGAGTAAAACAGCTTACTTGGTTAACTTCGGCGGGAGTCGACCGGAACAACTCAATGTAACGTGTTCCAATGTGCTGACGGTGATTTTGCAGCGCGCGTTCAGCCATCTGTTCCGTTTCAAAGAGGACAAATGCATCTCCAGTGGCTCGGCCGTCTCTCCGATTCACGCACAAAATTCCCTTTTCCCCAAATTGAACTTCGCAATGGGCAGAACTAAAGAAGTCGATCTAAATTTTGAAGAAAAAATTCAACAATCTTTCTATGTAGGCATATTGTGTCGTCCGAGTAAAATCAGATTTGATGATGCAACACAGAGAATCGATAAAAATCACGTTAACCTTACTAGACGCAAGAAATTTTCTTGAAAGTGTAGCCTTTCGTATACCTGCATATATCCATGTCTAAATTGTGAAGAATATATATATATATATATATATATATATATATATATAATACAAAAATATATTATTGAAAATAGTCTTTTAGTATTAAGTAAAAATTAATGTAAAAATAATCTTATAAATTAGTATTTTATTTATAAACTCTCAATTGAACTTGACGTAAACACCTGACCCATTAATTACATATATTTTTCAGAATTAACTACGAACTGTATCGTGTAGAAAGGGCAATTCATCCAGTAGACCGGTTTCTTTTTTATTGGGAACTCATCACGTACTGGCCAGAATTTGTCGCGGACAGGACTCGAACCTGAGCACGTCTGCTTCGGAATCTGGTGCTCTAACAACTGAGCCATCCTGCCGCACACTACACTGCACACAATTTTTAGCTATATACTAACTAATTTAACTCGGTTGGTTTTCTCTTTTAGGTCGAGCTCATATGACATACATTTGGACACAAAGTGCCAACTAACCATTCGCAATCTCTTATTTCTGATTGGGTGAGTATTATTATTTACCATAAAGTTATTCATATCCGTTTCAATCGGTATTGCCGAAAATATTGACGTTTCAGACTGATTAAAATATGGACTTCTTTAATGATAGACCACCCTAAAAATACTTTATATTTATGATCGTTTTATTTTCGTACTGTTACGTGAATTCCTGAATCTATTTTAGTTTTTTATTTCATGTATGCGAAGTTGATATACAAAATCTTCCAAAATCGTCCATAAATTTTTTATAAGGCATTTCTCTATAACCCAGTTAAAAAGGAACCGCTGTAATCAAAGAATCCAATATCGTTTATTTGTACAATAGCATTGACTGCACCGTGCTTTATGTAGGTCGAACTAGCTTATCACTAAAGATGTGAATTCCTGAGCTTTTTAAACTGAACCAACAACAGGTGAAAATATTGCTTACAATGATCACATTGCATACCGGCAAATTTTCCAGCTTTTTCTCAAAGCCAGAAACGAAAACAAGTAGCGCATATCGGAAGCCGTCAGATGCAATATCCCTAATTCGCAACAAAATAAACGACATGTTTATCAATGAATAAATTAAAATTTTGTAAATAATTACAGTATGTGTGTATTTGTGTGTATGTATGTATGTAGGTATGCCTCAGAATGTGGGTTTTCCGCTTACTGTATGCTGGTGTGTAATATATGTATTTAAACAAACTTAGTCCCACTGCCTTCTAAAAATTCAAAATATATTTACCATATATTTCAGTCGAGTTTAGCTGTGGCGAGAGAAATTTGTTTGTTCTAACTATGTCTTATATACCTGCTTTTTAATTAAAATTCAGTATATATTTGGATTGTTCACAACACCTTTTTTTAGGTTAATTATTTACCTAAAAGATGGATCACTTTTAACTTAAATGAATCCGGTATCATGTAACGCAGTATACTTGAAACCAAAAATTCGAGCATCCATAACGGAATTGTTATGGTGAAGATATTAGTAAGAATATGTTTTGCCTAAAAGGCAACCTATTTTGTTTCATAACTAGAAACAGACTGGAAAACCTTTCTTCTGATGTTCTGATATGGATTCAGAGATAAACTCACAATTTCCTTGGGTGTGACAGTGTAGGGCAGACCACGCAAGCGTATCAATGACTGGGTTGGTGAGTTCATCTGTGAAAGAAAGTGTTCAGCCTCCTCAGTTGCTCCTGAAATTTTGAATAAATGATAAAATTGAACAAGGTATATCGTATAGGAATAATGTAATAAAAATTTATGGACATAGAATAGCAATGACTGACAGTAGAGCGAAATTGCCCTTTTAACGGAAATTTTCGTGCAATGGTTGGGTTAAATGCCTAAGTGGGTACGTTGAAATACCCTTAACTAAATAAACCCTGGTTCAAATCCTGGGCTTAAAAAAGTAGCAAAGTTCTGACGATAGGATATTAATAACACAACTATATCTTGTTAATGAATTATATTTTCTATATTACGCAATATTTATTATATATACATTTATATCTATATGAAACTGGAGGTGACACTCGAAATTGATTGTTTGTTATCTATATTTCACATACTCTCCATGTTTTCATATTTCTATCTTGTTTTGCCACACAATTAATGTATAAAGGGATGTGAATTAATGGATACTTGGGAAGATAATTAGAAAGAAGCGTTTCTTGTGTCTTATAAAATTTATTTTGTTTTTGCATTTGGAAAGGGTACTATGAATATATCTATATATTTAAAAGAAATATTATTTTATACTCAGTTAATATTAATCAGTATATATATATATATATATATATATATATATATATATATATATATATATAATTACTCCTTAAATAGAATTCTTTAAATCAAGTTTGCGAGCTTGAAGTAAACACCAATCCCATTGTATTTAACCAGTCGTCGAACAACATAACAAAACTACCGCCAGCCGCAACGCACTGACGCGTTTCGACCTTCCTTGATCATCATCAGAGTACGACGGCAAACTGACTATCGAGGATCAAACCGCATTGAATATATATGGAAATCAAGTTTAGATATGCGGCTCTCAGCTCTAGCAGTCTTGCATACATTGAACTTGACTGGAAATGTCGGCTGCACAATTTCTATGCAGTCACGAACATTAACTGACGCTGGCGGTAGTTTTGTTATGTTGTTCGATGACTGGTTAAATACAATGGGATTGGTGTTTACTTCAAACACGCAAACTTGATTTAAAGAATTGTTACCACCACCCGCGCAATCAATTATTGTTTAAATTGTATTGCCTATTTATGTATATGTGGCGAAAGCTGGAAACAGTTAATGTTCGTGACTGCATAGAAATTGTGCAGCCGACATTTCAGTCAAGTTCAATGTATGCAAGACTGCTAGAGGTGAGAGCCGCATATCTAAATTTGATTTCCATATATATTCAATGCGGTTTGATCCTCGATAGTCAGTTTGCCTTCGTACTCTGATGATGATCATGCAAGGTCGAAACGCGTCAGTGCATTGCGGCTGGCGGTAGTTTTGTTATGTTGTTCGACGACTGGTTAAATAAAATGAGATTGGTGTTTACTTCAAGCTCGTAAACTTGATTTAAAGCATTGTTACCACCACCCGCGCAATCAATTATTGTTAAGTTGTATTGCCTATATATGTTTATGTGGCGAAAGCTGCAAACAGTTAATGTTAATTGTATTCTGCGTTAATTACACGCGGAGTTGACAGTTAGTTTGCGCTACGCCCCGGAAGCTAGTGCATGTAACCCTCAATTTACTTTTAAATCATGCACAGAGTAGGTGAGAGAATCTATTAACAAACCTCCAGATACGGCTATAAATTCAGCACCAGACGCTGTGTAGACTTCAATGTATCTCGTGGCCATGTAGTGCTTGTGCTTTAGCAGTGCAATGCCTCTTTGTTCTTTATCCGTGAAATAAATCAACGCCTCGCCATTTCGACGGCCAACACGACTGAGTACCTGTATGGTTAAGTTTAATAAATATTACCGTAAAATAATGACAATTAAGCAAAGTTTTCATTTAATGCACGCCATCGAAGTAAACAGATAAGTCATTACATAAATTTTAAGATCAATTATTGACTGTCGCATGACAGGGTGGCTTAGTGGTAAAAGCACCAGATTCCGAAGCAGACGTGCCAAGGTTCGAGCCCCTGTCGCGGCAAAATCTGAACAGTGCGTGAAGAGTTCGAGATTAGGACGAAACCGGTCTACCTGATGAATTTCCTGACCTACACAATTCAAAGCTTAGTTTATCCTGAGAAATGTATGTACATAAAGGGTCAGGTGTTTGTATAAAGATTGCAACTATTATTAAAGTAAGTTATCGCACACGGAGCTTGGAGCAAAACTTACCTGAGTAGAAAAACTGACGCCAATTTATCTTTTTTTCTCGATTCGTAAAAACAATTTAAGCTTTTATATTGAAAGTTCATTATTTTTACACACAAAATTTAAAATGGATGCTATATATGTTTGAACGTCACCATATTCGGGAATTGATCTTTTTAAGCGTCTTGAAATAAATAATCCATACATAGTACAGTTACTATTATACCAATTTAAAAAACGACAATCAAATAATTAATTCAAACAAGGTTGCAAACGTGATATAAACAACTGACTCATTTTGAACACACATTTGTCAGTAAAAAGGGGTCAGACTACTTGCCGCCCAAATGGTCAAATGAAATAACAGGATGTATATTAATGAAAGAATGCAACGTTATGCTTAGTAATGTTGAGATAAATGGCCATTATCCACTTTGTTCTTAATGTTTTTTTCTTCCTAATAAGTTGCATATATATATATATATATATATATATATATATATATATATATATATATAATAGTAGCGTTTTCGCGTAGTTACGAAATTTTACTTCATGCAGCTCAATAAGGAGAGGACAGACAAGCAAATGTTAACTCCCAACCCAGTAATGGTAGACCTAGACCTTGTTTACAGTCGACACACAAGTTTAAGACTTTACGGATTTGTGGCAGTGCGGCATGACTTAATGCTGATTATTAGTAGCTGTGAACATATATCTGTGTTTCTACGCGTAAACGTATATACGCCATTGCGAGCTTCGTATATACTTGAAACCAATTTTATTTAAAACGTCAGAAAACAGATTAACGCGTTTCGACCTTCCGCGATCATCATCAGAGTACGACGGCAAACTGACTAGCAAGATACAACCTGCAATGCATATATATATATATATATATATATATATATATATATATATATATATGGAAAGGCAAATTAGATATGCAGCTCTCATCTCTAGTAAATAATTCCATGGAATTTAAAACATATGAGCTTCGACACAGAAATTCGTCTGCAAAACATGCTTAGAGTGATTGGACATGTGAATATACTTTATAACATTTATACAAAAATAGGTTAATAATAGCACAACTACAGGTTACATGTTTATACATAAATTTAATACATTTAATATTCATTGATTGCCTGGGCGGCGATAACATACTTCTGCAACATGAATGCACGAATATTACAGCATTATAAATATAACACTACTCATTTGGTTTAAAAATCGTATTTTATATTAAACTGGCTTTTACTAAACACTCTAATAGAGTTCTGTTTAATTCTCAATTTTGGTGAACGTTAGAATTCATTGAAATCCGTTGTTTTAGTGCCATGTACCGACTTAACAACCATAATGTTGGTATCATATATCTTTTCGGCAACTATAGTGTTGATATCAGGTACTGACACAATAGCCATAGTTTTGGTGACCTTTATAGACTCGGCATATATTATATATATAGTGAGTTAGTTTTGAAATCGCAGTGTCGAAGACTTTATATGACGTTATCTTCACTGCTGCTGGTTTACACATTTCTATAGGAGAATGTAATGTCCATGTGTCCCACTTACCTCACCCAAATACATAGTGGTAAAGGACGTAATACCGGCTCTTAATGATGAGTCACGAGTAAGCACAAAAGGAACGTGCAAATAAGCTTGTATCCTGCGTTCATGCTGCCTTTGGTTTATCCTTCTGGTCATATTTAAGCAAATTTATTATAACACAATAGCGCAAATGATTTAAGTCGCACTTATTTATTATAATTTAGCTATTTTAAATGTAAAATATGATTAGTGTTTATCTGAATTTATCAAACTGGATTTTTAAATGTTATCGTCATGATAGCAATCAGCAATGCCTTGATTTAATAAACCTTATAATTTTAGCAAAGACTGTACTAATGCAATATTCGTCATTGTATAAATATCGTGCGTTCGAGTTTTCTAGTTTAGTTCCTGGTGTGAGAAATTAGACCCATCAATGTCTATTCATACCATAAATATTCATTGCAGGTAGATTCTCCTAGTCAGTGATCCGTCGTTCTCTTATGTTAGCCAAGAAATTCGAATTTCAGCTATGCATTTAAATGGCGTTTGCATAAATATGTTTTGAATATGGTCAAATAAAATTGGATACTTGATTTTGTGAAGTCTGCAAGCCTTTTTAAAAGATCTGTAATAAATTAATTGGTAATTTGTTGATTATGAAATCATTATCATATGATTTTTAAAACGTTTTTTTAAACAAAATTTATTTTTCTCTAAAACTAAATGTTGATACCATCTGAATACACACTTCTGTTAGTGATAACTCAATAAAACCTTTTGATTATCTTATTCACACCGTTACATTGAACCAAAATCACCATTACAAACAGACAATTTACACCTAAAATTGCGTTTATGATTTTTTTCAGATTAAAATTTATTTTTTTAGGCATGTAAACTGTAGTTTTGCTATAATTAACCCGTGTGTATAAATGTTCTAAAATGTATGCACACGTGCAATATCTCCAAGCATATTGTGCAACTCATATGAATTAAACTCAATGAAATTATTTACATCAGGTGAGAGCTGCATATCTAATTTTGCTTTCCATATATATATATATATATATATATATATATATATATATATATATATATATATATATATATTGTGGTTTGATCCTCGGTATTCAGATTGTCGGCGTACTTTTAAGATGATCATGGAAAGTCGAAACGCGTCAATGCTTGCTACTGGCGATAGTTTTGCTATGTTATTTGACTACTGGTTAAACTAAATTGGACTGGTGCTTACTTCAAGCTCGCAAAGAAGTTTAACCACTACCTGCACCATCAATGCTTGTTTAATTGAAATTATTTTGGCGAAAATGTTACAATAAAATAAGTAGGCCAAACGCACAAGCCAGTACATTTGTGAATCCACGCACGAAAAAAATAAACAATAGCGTGACTGTCTTAGATGGAAAAAAAATAAAACAAAGAATAAATTAAACTAAATATTTATATATAATGTTACATTTAAGTAAGAATTATTGACTATGACGAGGCATGGAAAGAATAGAGCATAGTTTTACAAAAGCAGGTATAAGAAGAATTAATTACAGAAACCGAAAAATGATATGGTAAATATGCTCGATAATAATTTAAACTCCGTGCTAATAGAAAACAATTAAAAGAGGGCTAAAACAGTTGCATAAAGATACTTTTTTGACAATATAGCGATCAAATGACAGTAAAAGAAATAAGAGATTTCGATTAAAGTGCAATCTAAGAGATGGTAGTAATGGTTACATTTAATGAGCGCAATTTAATACTACTTTGTTTACTTCTAGATATCTCAGACAATGTAGTATTCATTTTAGCGCATTTGAAATAACTTCACAAATGGTTGCACTGAGTGCGACTTAAATGACGTAGTCACGTGAATAATCGCATTTTAAACGCGAGGATAACTAACCAATGCAATGCCACCAGGTCGAATGTTCACACCTCGAAAGAATGCATGCAATTCGGCATCTGTTGTCTGCCACGGCAGTCCTCTGGCGCGTACCACGCAATCCTCGTCAGCAGTGTCCGTGCTGCGGCTGTTCAATTATGCGCACGTAGAAATAACCCAATTTTGGTTAAACAGACAAACCAGAATTGACAGAAATTGTTTGCGAACAGTTGGTAAACAGTAACTAGGTCACGTCTAATGGCATTTCGTGAAATCTGTTAGCCGGTGTTGTTTAAGCTCCATTTTAGGTGTGCCATTTATAAAACAGCGATATGCAAATTTGATATATAAATACTATTTAAAGATTTGATCTCTTCAATTTAGATGCATTCTGGATTCTTGAAAAGTGTGCATTAAAAAATTTAAATAGTTTTTTTAAACTCTTGCTAAATGAGCAATTTCTATACAATTGCCATGTGGTTTAAGAATTTAACCAAACATTTTATAGACTTTTAGATGCAAGAAACATTCTGCAGTGATATTTTTCCTATTCGTGTCTACTTTAAACTCAGAAAACAAAAATCTTAAAATAAATAAAGCTTTGTATTTATCCTTTGATGAATTTAAAATTCTGAACATAGCGCAAAATTAGCTTCGATCATGACGATGTCATGGAGTTGATTATAAATAAACCTGCAATGGCAAATTAGTTTTAAAATGTCAAGATACAAGATTATTCAATAACTAAATTTAATGTACCGCTCAATGATTCGGATAAAATTATTAAAACTTAAACAAACTAATTTTATTATTTTATGCAGGTATATTTTAATGTGAGACGTACCAGTCCACAGCTATTTGACATTTTCACCCTTATTTTTAACTAAACACAGGTGCAAGCAAATGAGGTGAAACTTCGAAAATGTAAGTTTTTAATTCTTTTTGATTCAACAAATTTAATAAATATTTCTTTGTAAGCCAATTTTCATATCGAAATATGTATGTACAGTAAAAATTTAAACTTTCGATATTTAGCGATATATAGTGGAATTTAATGCAAATGATTAACAGCGTATGCTAGAATTAAATTTTATAAATACATCCGGCATAGTGTACCAAACCTCAGGTAATTTTACGTGGGACTTGGAGTATATACTCGAACCTCAGCGTGAACAAAAGGTGATTCCACGTCGATGCACCAGTTTAGTGCTTACTGTCGATCAATGATAGTGTAAACATTTTATTAAAAGCGGAAGATAAAGACTTGGTCCGGTTTCAATCAGATCTTTCAAAGTATACCCTTCAAAATAAATGCATCAATGTTGGCTATTCGCATCGAAGTGTGGCTGCTACCATTCGCCTAATCAATTGAAATTAACAGTCCATTTTGCTGTGCAAAACTTTTGTTCAATTGACTAAAGTGGCCCAAATTCTTTCCTAATGCACACACTTATTTCTGTCCAAAGAGAATCTAAGCATTGTGATATTGTGTTGCTAAGGTAAGTACCAACATAATCAGCATAGTCTAAAAGCGGGTTGGCAAATTATTCTTTTCAATACAAATATTTGTGGCGCCGAAAAATGATCGTGTACACGTTTGTGTATTAGGCTTAGCGTATCAAGTAATAACTCGGTGCAAATAGGACAAAACTTCATGCCAAAGGCCACGTGCAAAATAGCAATTAGTGATCTTCATTAAACGACTTATTCGATTATTTGCCTTTTCTGCTAAGATAGCAGCGTCAGCGCTTCGAGGCTATTGCTGCGGTACGCACGGCTTATCCGACATTTTCATTCAATTATTAGCTCACCGAGTAGTAGATTCTTTTAACTGATGGAAGAATATGCTGGGCAATGTCTTATACCTGATCTGGGAATAAATATCCAGTACAGACTAAAATATTCTATCAGCTATAAATTGAGCAGTTGCTGGTTTTTGGAATTCAACACCTTTATTGGTTAAAGCGTCCAGTTAAATGAGCGGTCGTTTAGCAAATTATTGTCCCAACGTCAACAAATGCTAAATTTCGATCACCTCGTCAATAACACTAACATGGATAATCGTTAGAAATTTTTAAAACAGGCAAAAGCAATGAAGGATATTACAGAATTTATTAGATGTTTAAATAAGTTATTGCTTCACCATGTACGTACATTATTTCCGGATAATAAAATTCGAAAATCTCCTCATAGCAGGTCCAATCAGCACCTACAGATGGTGAAAATTAAAAATAAATATGAAAAGTAGTTTTAAAAGCTCATTATGACCTATTATTATAAATAGTAAAGAAGATGGTTACGAAAATATTGGGCTGCCCACATCTTAATAGAATAAATACTTAAATAAAAAATATTATACAAGGCTTCGTATATAATTGGTTTTTTAACTAGCAACAAATTTTCTTATGAATAGCAATTGACCTATCAAAAATTTGGTCAAGACGAAGAACATATATCTCCCACATCAGGAGAACTAAGCCGTGTGATTGAATTGCATTTTCCTTGTTATGCATTTAAGTATTTATCACTGCCCGCGTAAACTATTTTCATTGAATCACATAAATGTTCAATTCAAAACCACATCCCCATATAACGTGGTTTATATTCTATAATGAGAGATCGGGATAGTTATTTGGAATCTTAGGTCAAAATGTATGCCATAAAGTCTCCAACTAAAGTAAAAACTGGTCAAGAAAGATTAGTTATTATGTAACTTAAACAGGTGTGTAATGTGCAGCAGGATGGCTCAGTGGTTAGAGCACCAGTTTCCGTAGCAGACGTGCCCGATTCGAGCCCTATTCGCGTAAATTCTGGACAGAATGTTATGAGTTCACAATAAGGACGGAACCGGTCTACTGGATGAATTGTTTTTTCCACACTATAAAATACTTAGTTTATATTGAAAAATGTATGTACTTAATGGGTCAGGTGTTATATCAAAATCGCAACCTTGGTTATAGTAATTGTTATCACAGCCCCGCAACTAACGTACGTTTAAGTATTAAGATCTGTTCGCGGCATATTCTGGACAGAACGTTCGGATAAGGACGAAACCGGTCTACTAGATAAAATGAATTTTCAGCGTTATAAAATGTTTAGCTTATACTGAAAAATGTTTGTACGTAACCGGTCGGAGATTTATATCAAGATCGCAAACTTGATGAAATTAATTAGTAAGACCAACGAAATTTAACTCAAGGCAAGATAGGGTAAAAACGTTAATTCTATTGAACTTTGTTTTAGAAACTTTAGTTATCAAAAAAAGATATAGTTTCTCAATGAAAGAATCTAAGCAAATTGCTTATTCTATTATTTAAAATTCCCATTTCTCTGCAATAAATTATATATATACAAAAAATATCTGTGTGTGTTTGTATGTGTCATTATGCAAAAAAGATTTTAGAAATATAATTTGGGAATTGAGATTATATTTAATCAGTTGTATTTTGTAACAAAATTGCTGTCAGATGCACCATCAAGGATATTTTAATAATAACGCAATTATATTACAGAATATACGATTTCAGTAAAACAGCGAAATGTCACCCGAACAGAAGCAGTAGCGGCGTTGAAATGAATGAAAATATTCTGAAATATAAATATACCTGTTACAGATACTTTATTATTAAATTACTGAGCTTTGGATTATAGAAAGCGATAGCTCATTCTTAATATAATAAAGATTGCATTGTAACCACATGGGCATAAGGTAAACGGAGATGTGCAAAATATATAACTTAGTATTGCAATATATGAGTACAATATATCTCACAAGATTAAAGTTTTAAATACTAATTTTACGCGACAAGCACGTGTTAACTTCACTCCACTTCGTACAACATGTGTATTCTGTAAAGGCATGCAGTTAAAAATACAATTTCGATATCATCAATGTTATAAATTTTCTGCAAAAAGATAAAACAACAAATAAAACGGCGAATGGGTTATATTTTATTTATAAAACTATTTGTAAAATTACAGCTAACCTGAATGCTTCAAGCTATTATTTATAATGAGGAATAATTTAATTTTCAATAGCGCTTTATCTAATTTTGACTTATATTTGGCGCATAGGAAAACTTACACAACTGAAACGACTCTTAACTGGATTACATGGATTATTATCGTTTGAAAAATCAATTGACTCTTTAAGGACTTTTGTTAATGTCAAACATGCATTAACATATCAAATGACAAGGATTGTGGATTTTAAAATTAAAAAAAAGAATATGAGTCATATATTTATGATTTTATATCGTTTTGAAGAAGCTGTTAATTAATATAAGCGAGTGGAAATTAATCGATTGGCCAATCAAGAGTTGGTATGTGCATAAATTTGTATACCAGTAAATAAAGATGTTCAATGTTTTTGGAGATTTATTAGTGCTCACTTGGTAATATTCAAAGGATGATAAATTTAAACAAGCCGATTATGGAAAATATGATTTGCTATCAGTATTTTAATTATATCTCAGTTTGTAAAAACTTTTACAAACGAAACAGGATTCTCCCAATGGAAAAATTTGTTTTGTGTTGATGGCAATTTTATGTCTTATCTATCAATCGGATATGACACTTATGTGTATTAGGTGCGTATTCAAAATGTTGAAATTTAGAAAAATTGTTATCTGGAATTATGTCGACAAATAGATAGTTCACTTATTAAACTTAGCTAACCAGATTGGTGAAGCCAAATTTATACCAGGAAAAATTTAAATCGCGATATTCAAAGTAATTGGCGCAAATAAACAAGTACACCAGACACTTAACTAAACTATTCTCTTTAGTTTAAAATAAAATCATACATAACGACTTAAAGCTGTTATCTAAAACGAGATGGTTATCAGAAAAATTAGAACAGCAATCATAAAACTTTGAAATATGAAATTTAGTAGACCTTAAAAAATATACATTTTAGAGATTATCTTTGTAGTTAAAGAGTTTTAACAATAATGGAAATCATATTTAAAAATAATTTTCAATTGAAGAAAGGGACAAAAGAAACAGTATCAATCGATCCTTGATTACATGATCGAGGATAATATCAT
Source organism: Eudiplozoon nipponicum (assembly GCA_029291075.1). NCBI lineage: Eukaryota > Metazoa > Platyhelminthes > Monogenea > Mazocraeidea > Diplozoidae > Eudiplozoon > Eudiplozoon nipponicum. The sequence goes on from JAQBSW010004027.1 coordinate 50,738, forward strand.
TATACGAAAGAAAATCGAGATTTAGTTATAAATATAAATCCCATTATATAGGCATAATAAGGTAATACCGGCTCCTACTGATGAGTCGCCGGTAAGCACGAAACGAATGTGCATGAGATTATACTTTCCGTTCATGCTGCCTTTGGCTTATCCTTCTGGTCACAACTGAACTAATTTGTTACTAGGTTCGCAACACCTAATACATACTTGCATATATATATTAGCTCTCCGAAACAAACATTATTTAACTGTTATGTATGCATTTTACGAATTGAACTCACCACCTACGCAATTGTATAACCTAAATACATTTGTATAGGAACTATGCAACCGACATTTACAGTCACATAGAATGTATGTGAGACTACGAGAGGTGAGGGCCGCATATTTAATTATGTTATATATATATATATATATATATATATATATATATATATATATATATATATAATGGGGGTTAATCGTCATAGTCTGATGATGATCATGGAAGGTCCAAACACACGAGTACGTGTGACAGACGAAAGTTTTTCTTTGTTCAGCAAATGGTTAAATGCAATGGAAATGGCGTTTATTTAAAGTTCACAAACTTAATTTAGAGAATTGTTAATATTTTATAGGACAAAGCTTCTTCTTGACAAAGTCCAGCAAGTCTATTTATTCACTAGATTAGACTATTTGTTTAACAGTGTTTAGTAGAATGTTTTCTTAGTAAGATCAACTATCAGTTATAAGGAGTGTATGCAATTCTACACCCCACACTCTACAGCGTAAATCTAACAAACGCGCAGAGGAAAGAATGAGTAATGCCGGTTATTCACATAGTTGGGTGTTTACACGTATGTAACCAAACTCTTTTGTGCATGATATCATTTTTAAGCAAAATTTAACATACGAGATGCACAAATCTTTGTTGATTAATATTGATTTTTCGTAAGGCATAATTTGAGCACAGTTTTTGCGCAAAATTTTCAACTACATTTTTATCAATCACAACGAAATATAAGAGACCAGCCCCTCTTTTTATAAAAATAAATCTGTATAGGGGAATTTACCGTCCCACTGTTTTAAATTCGCATGTTGTCAATTAACTTATGTAGGCCGATCGACCAGACGATTAATTACTCGAATGAGGAAACAGTGCAACTTAAACGCCTGTTTAAACCCAATTGGAGAATAGGGGTCTGCAATTGTGGAACAAATCTTTGACACCTCGCACGTATTTTCTCCAGACTTGGAATATAAGATAAATGCTAAGTGCAATAAGAGAAGGGAATTAGCCACAAACCAAGCTTTATAGATAAACAAACAGCAGCCGGAAGAAGCAGGTTAGGACATTGAGCTTGAACTGGAGGTGACGCACGAAATTGATTGATAGTTTCATTATTTTACACTCTCACCATTTTTACATTTTTCTATCCTGTTTTGCATTTCAATTTATATAAAGCGATGTTCATTTGTAAATACTTGCGAAGAATATGATAAAGAAACGTTTCTCATATCTGAAAAAAATTATTATTTTCTTTTTGCGCACGGAAAGGATACTTTGAATTGTATATATATATATATATATATATATATATATATATATATATATATATATATATATATATCTTCTAATGAACATATCTTTATATATAAATTGGAAAACAAAACAAGATAGAAATATGTGAACATAGAGAGAGTGTGAAAAACGGAAACCAATCAAATTGCGCGCCTCAAATTTGATTTTGAACGCAATGTTCACATATTTCTATCTTGTTTTGCTTTCCAATTAATATATATAAGAACAAAACATGGAATAACATTTATTAATAAATCTTATTTCTACCAGTATCTACAGCCATTGTTCTAGATTCGTTAGTATATTCGTTCATCCAATCTCACCTGTACATTTGTCGTAACCAATCTCCTCTTCGTTATGTTAGCCTTTGTTTTGCGCAATTTAGACCACTACTTTTGGATGAACGAATATACTAACGAATCCAGAACAATGGCTGTAGATACTGGTAGAAATAAGATTTATTAATAAATGTTATTCCATTAAGTATATTGTTTTGTTCTTATATTTTAAACAATGGTGAAATTGAAACGATATATATATATATATATATATATATATATATATAAATTATCTAAAATAAGAAATATGTAAATATACCTTTTTCGCTTATATCCTAACTGAAGTAATATTTTAATATCATGTCTATATACTTAGAATATTATCAAATCACTTCATAACGCGTTTTCAACAATGGGAGTTATATTAGTAATTGAATAGAAGTATACACATTTAAAAAATCTATTTTACGTAGAGATATATTTCTCACACTCCCGCGAAATTCTTCTCTATATGTATTAATTAATATTTCAATAATCTTTTTCAAAAAAATTTAAATTTGAGGAAATATTTATACTGACAAAATTCATTTATAAATAAATTACATTTAGAATTATATTTTCAACACTAATTTCTTCAGTATTAACTTTTTGCGCATATTTTTTACCAATTATTCTGTTATATGAGCATTAATACTTTATAAAAGCTAAACACGTTTAGGTTAAAAGAAAAAGAGTAAGATTTATTCACATTGGTGAACAATATTTTGATGCAAGAAACCGATTTATCAATCAGTGATCAGAGCTAACGATGAGAATGTTCTCTTGCATAAATTAAACTCTAACAAATCAAAAACGAAAATCTTGACTTTATATTAAATTAAATATCTATAAATAAAATTATTTTTGGCTGAAAAGACTGCAAAAAATTTACCTAAGTAAAGAACAAGGACAGATGAGATTAAGGAAGAATTAATACAGACATAAAACCTGGAAAAAAGTTAATCAATGAAGGGACAAGGAAATAACAGCCTGATGAGATATCTGTTAAAAAGAACAATTAATCAAAGATAGTAAGAAGAAAATACGGATTTCAGTAAAGAGGAGTACCAGAGATTGTAAAACTAATCGAATACTCGAACTTTTATTATTAGAAAGTGAGTTAAAGATTTTAGAGTTAGTTAACTTTTGATGACAAAATTAATATCTCTTATTTATTAACAAATCCCAATACTCATTAAAATAAAAATTGATTCTATTTTTCATTGAATTTGAGGTATTTTCTCAACGTTTCTTCGAATATAAATTAAAAATGTGTTTCCTGCCCTTTGCTACGACTGCGTTAGTTATTGAACCTAATAAATGCTCAACTGGTGTTAAATTCCTTACATTTTTATATATACAATCTTGTTAAAATTATTAATTCGCAAAATGGTACTCGCTTACATAAATGTAAACGTAAATAAGTTCAAAACGAATCCTCATTTCGACAATACCTTAGTTAGTGATGCAGAAATTAATGTATCGTCAAGAACAAGAGCGCGGATTTTGAAAAAATCGACCGGAAAGTTGATCGATACATCAAACATTAAGTATAAGGAATAATTGTGGATAAATGTGAGATTACTATTTAGACGAAAAAATGGGTTACAAAAAATAAGACATGTTTCTCAGGCGCGTAATTCTGTTAGAAATAAAAAAGATTATCGTCCATGACAGGAAAAGGCACACGTGATCCAAAGAAAGACAGATTAAAATACGTCCAACTTCAATTGTTGTTCTTTCTTATCGATATTTTATAATTGTTATGGTAACAGTTCAGTTAGTGTGGCATAGATTAAAAGAAAAAAGTTATAATATCATTAATATACGTTCCATTTAAAGATGAGAAATGGGTTTGAGCAAAGCTTAAATCAATTTATTATCAAATTGAGAAATATTTATTTTATTTTTTATTCAAATATTTGATTCTTTATTATAAATTGGTTGGATATACTAATAAAAGTTCCATTTAAAATACCATTAATACTAAATCTGTTTGGCGACTGATGTCATCTGGCCAAAATGTAAATGGTTCTAGATATCAAAAAGATTTTGAATTATGTTTTGCTGTTTTATGCCATGACTACCAGTTATACAAATATATTAGCTGCTAATTTATTCAAACTCGTGGCAGAGCTATAATTACGTAATAGTGAGTTTTTCAAATATTAAAAAGACTTGGACAATTCTATTCTGCCGTTAATGGGCAACTAATGAATTTAAAAAATGTATATTTAATTTAATATGTAAATGTTAAAACAAGTACGCTTTCGCTCATATTAATGATAATGAGATGTAGGTATTTCATCTCTATTTGTCTTTTATATCATGGAGAAATAAGGTGCGGATAGAACTATTCAAACCGATATTCTCGTCAAACACAAGAAACACGGATAAAAGTCAAAATGAATGGACGAGTTGGCTTAGTGAGGCGTGAGTAACCGTGAAGAATAATATTTGTTATAAAAACAGTTTGAGGCAACTTAAAATGTGAATGGTAATGGTGTACTAGTGACTATAATGCCAACGAAAAAAAGTTGTCAATGTAAATGTAAAAAAGTTTCCATTCAGCGAGAACCCAAGCAAGACGAATAAATTGAAGGTAACACCCTCAAATAAATGACAGTAATCTGGACTAATCCTTGTATAAATGTTTAAACCGAACGCTAGCTTTGCACTCAACCAACCAGTAGGAAGCATCATTTAATATTTTTACTGCTAAATTTTGCCAAATTCTCAGGTACACGACCACAAATGGAGGCATTTATCAAAACAATTAGTTCCTTCATCATTATACACAAGACAAATGAGAGCCATAATATAAGAACAATTGATTTAATACTAGTTTAACGTTTGGATATTATCACATTCCAAAATTTTTAATAAACGCTTTACATTGCAATATTCTTAATGCATTTGCCAATCATTTTCTCTTCCACCTCGTAAATGCAATACGGTGCTTTGCAATTATTTCATCTTGAATTAAATATATAGCTGGAATAGGATGTAGAATATTTTGAAACAGCAACCTTCAATTATCATTTTCTATTGGATTTTGAAAGAAAATTGACATTTATTTTCTCCGCGTGATACAAAGATTATAGAATTTATTTATTAATTGTATATATTTCTCGCGAAATTTCGACGCACATTTACGTATTTCTTCATTTCTCCTTCATAATTATTTCAACTAAAACGTTAGAATTTGTGTTTTATTAGGCTTAAAGGCAGAAGGGTAAACGATGTTCAGCGAAAATGAATGGCATGTGTACACAAAATAAGATTAAACGACGAAATATATTCTTCACACTTGTATCGCTTTGCTCGGAACTATTTATAAAGATCCACTACTCATGCGTTTTGAGCACCTAAATCATTAAAAGTTGGCACGAATACTACGATAATAGGATAACTGATGTCGATCAAGGCCGGAGTATATGGATTTTCCGGATTACCAGGTATTCACAATGGGTCTTTATTTTTAATCTATCTACGAAATCATAAAGTTGCTACATTTTACAAGTTCGGCATACATTGTATATGATGAGTTGGCTTTGAAGTCGCATTGCTAAATAATAAATAGCATATTGTTTCAATTAGTGGTCTAATACATACACATGCAAAATGGACTACATTAAGATATATGTAAACAAATAATTATGGTTGATTTTCAGCATAAACATATTGTTGATATAACCTTAGCGTAGCATAAGGTAAACCAAGAATTTTATCTAAAAACTGACGATTCCATCTAAATGTGTTCTTTTAAGAGGTACTTAGAATTGATGCGAGCGCTGGATTGAACTTTCTCGCGATGATTACCGTTTTGCGCAATCGGATTTTGACATAGCAACAACCATTTTGATAGAAATCCGATAATTAATCATTTCGACAGTAGACATATTTTCTCTGGACCGGAACGATATGTGAAATACGCCAACCACAATATGGGTTCGACTTCAAGCGGAATTTGAAAACTGCTTCACTTATTGAAGGCTAACCGAAACACATGTCAGTTTTCAAATGAAAGGTTTATACAGTTTGGTAGAGTCCCAGACTCCAATAAAATTGTGTCGTGGTTCGAGCCCGGTTCACCGCAAAATTCTGTAAAGTACCTGAAAATTTTTCAATAGCGACGAAACCGGTCTACTGAATGAATTACCTTTGGTAACCTGAACGATGGTTAATTTATACTGACAAATTTTTATATACTGAGATTGGTGTTTATATTAACCAGGACGCCGTTATTCAATTTCAAATAACTGCTTCTCTGTTTACTTCAAACTCGCAAACTTACTTTTAACGAATTGTTACCACCACCCTCGCAATCCATTATTGCTTAACTGCTTCTATCAGGCCTCTAATCACATATACACACAGCAAAGTACCTGATGCTATTGTGAGTATTGTGCTGTGTATGTATGTGATTAGAGGCCTGATGATGGAACGGTTAATGCCGGTCCGAAACGTCGCCAATCAACGAAGATTAGATCGTATCTCATTTCCAGTGGTTAGTACGAGCGATGTTGACACCGGAATAATTCCGCACCCAGTCAATACCTGATTAAAGTTGTCAGTCCCGGGCCTTGCTCAACATTGGTCAGAAACTTTTCAAGGTAATGAGGAAATTTTTATTTTAAGCATATAATAGCAACTTGTGGATAACTAACTTAAATACAACAAAATATTAGGCATTTCGAATTAATTAACAAGTTGGTTCAAATGTAACTAGGATGATATTACATGTTTAGCTGGACATTTGGTGAGATAAATAACTGTATTTATTATGATTAGTGCAAAGTAACGATGATATGGGCATGAACGTTTCATAGCACAGGTTATCTGATCGCAATTTTTGACTATACATTAACATTTGGTACAATATATATATATATATATATATATATATATAAATTGGCTTTAAAGGCAATTCAACGGATAAACAACCGGTTTCTGCTAATTTATCTCTCCAAAACACTGGATAGTTTCGCTGCGAGCAGGACGCGATACCACAAGCAATATAAACAATGTCCTGCGCAGAGAGACATGCGCATCGCCTGCAATTTCAACTTGATAGAATGTTTTGTATATATTAATTTCAAATATTTTATATATAAAGTAATTTTATAACATAAAACTAGCAAAACATGAACTGTTGTCTAACTATTTCAATAAAGTCAATTTCTAATAGAGCGACGCCACTGTAGTATTCTTGGCTTCGGAAAACGGAGCCAGAGTTCATGTGCACTGCAATACAGCTCTCGCCAATAGCACAAAATACTCACTTTTATAACAATTCATGTTTAGAAAAATGTGACATAATTTTTTTATTGATTTCAAATTGCAGGCGACAACAATCGCGAATTATCGAAAAGACCAAAGTTACGCTGATTATCGTCAACTTCTCAGTTGAAGATAGGAGTATCTTGGCTAGAATCGAACGCATACACTTCGACGTAATTTATATATATATATATATATATATATATATATATATATATATATATATATATCTACATTGCTAAAACCATCTTCATTTAGAATAATTTAGTAAATTCTATTCATAATGTAGGTCAGTTTCGTTCTTATTAGGCACATTGAAATATATACCTAGAATTGCGTGACCGTGGACTGAACAGGGGCATCTTCGCTTTTCAGTCTTGGAACTCGTTCACTGCACCACCAAAGCCTCGCACTGGTTGAAAATTGCGTTCATTTACCAGCTTTTGTTCTTGGTTATTCTTTCCTTACGTTGAAGCCAATTTCACTTCGCTTCTGACATAAAGCTCCAAATAATAGCCCCCAAACAGTTATTATTGTACGAAAACAACACGTCGCCTGGGAATTTGAAATTGACTTTACGTAATGTGATATGATTTTATTACATATGTAATTATAGCATTTAAAGAATGCATATTAGTTGTTTTGCAACTGCAAATTGCAAGTAATACGTGGCTTTGTTGGCGCTCTGAATTAGTTTCAAAGCTTTGAAGCAAATGTGGCCCAGTACGAAATTTGGTCACGGCAATTGCATCTCCTATTTTATTTAATGCGTATTTTATACCGACAAAGTATGTACAACCGGATCGATCCATAATACTTAAGCATACAAATATTTAGCAAAATTTATCGGAGGTATCAAAACATGATTAACACGTATTAATCAGATGGGGCGACATACGTAGCCTAGTAAAAAAACACTAAAAGAAATTCCATACATCCTACCATCAAGTGTGAGTTGGTTGATGATCGTCTCCAACTGCCGACAAGCCTCGATATTCGGTTTTCCCGGTTCTGGCACTATGAGGTCCGGCGGCATATCGTCAAAATATTGTGAGGAATCGCGGTCACTTCTGGTGTCGATTTTCAACCCTTGGGGGCATTCCAGCAATGATAGGCTGCTAGAAAACTCTAGAGAATTCACCATTTTGCTTAGCTCAGACTTATTTCGGTTGACAGTGTTCATTTCTACTAATTGATGCTTATTCACACCACTTCCTGCAGGAAGTATATTTTGCTTTAAGTTTAATTCTGAAAAGATGTAATTATAACAACAGATGTGTCATTATTTACTTCATTGATAATAATTTTTGTAAAATCAAACTGAAGATATAAGTGATAAAAGATATATATATATATATATATATATATATATATATATCCATTTGCATATATGAATTTGTATTAAACTGTAATAAATGCTAAAAACATAGCTTTAAAAACATTTTTTATTAACAAATAACAATTTTCAAAATTTTTATTCATAGAACATCATTTTTTTCTTTTCGTTAAATGCATTGAGTTTCTTTGAGTTTCAATGACCAGATACTTTAAATCGCAGCGACATTTCTTGATCGATGTGTTGAGCTGCCTTCGTGAGAAATCGCTTTTCTTTAAAGATTGATTTAAACCTGAATCGAAAAAATAACCTAAGAAGAAAATATATTTATAGAATAGGTCATATCTTTTAGCAACGAAAGTATTTATTCAGTTAATACTACCATTCCCATTTAAAAATATGGAAAGTCATTCTGTCAAATATAATAGCCGTTTCTTTCTCAACTTCTCTTTAATTATTTACAATAAATAATTATGAGATTGATGGAGTAACAAATGTTTGAAACAAGTTGTAATTGTCAATTTTGGTGAACATCAGCTTAACTTGAAATCCATTACTTTGGTACCATGTACCGACTCGACAACCATTGTGCTGGTACCATGAAACTATTCGGCAGCATTAATGTTGGTATCAGATACTGACAATATAACCATAGTTTTGGTACACTTTCATGATCAGTATATGTATAATAATTCACATAATAGAAGATTTTATATGAAGATAGCTTCACAACTTCAGGTTTATACATTCGTATAGTAGAATGTACCCAAATATAAAGCAGGTATATGGTGAGTCAGCAGTAAGCACGAAACAGAGGTGCATATGAGATTATATTTTCTGTTCATGCTGACTTTGGTTTACTCTTGTGGTCCAAATTGAACCAATTTGTTACTAGGCGCGCCACAGCTAATACATAAAAATAATTATGCAGTTTGTTTGTCCCCGGTGCTTCATATGTTACTGTCTCATTTCTGTGATTGCATTTAGTAATGATGATAAATACCAAAATTTGGGGAATATACATGCTAGGTTCGTATGATTTGCTACGCAATTACAGATATTTAATTTCTATGTGAATTTGAACAGATGTTTATATTGCAATTTTTATATACTCGCGTTATCAAACGTCTGATTGATCGACTTTCATAAGTTTATCGATAAATTATGCATATATATATATATATATATATATATATATATATATATGAATTAATAAATAAAATCTTAGGTCGATATTAACGGTTGTTTCTCTTTAATTACTGATAAATGCAAGTGTGTTACCTGTTAAAACACTAGTCATTTTGATGAGTCAAATCTGCATGTTAATGCTGCTTTAACTATCTTTTGTATTTTGCGTGAAACAGCGTACTCACTTTATCTTAAATCTAATATAAAATTCGATTTATCTTTGCAAATGGGAATGGTGATATAATTAAGCCATGTTTTTACACTTTCATACTTATGAGGTAGTCACTATTGCATTTTTAAACGTTGATATCCTCGGTCCGATAAGCCAGTCTCAAGAGATCAAACACGCCGATTTATGGAAATATTATTAAATCACTGCCTCGGCTCTAGGTTGCACCTGAGCTTTTAAAACCATGCTCAATAAACAAGGTGATTTCTTGGTGTCCCCCTCCAAAACCTGTCTCAACTTTGAATAAAATTTTATGATGCTGAATTATATAGTTTCAATATAGACAACTTTGTTAAGCAGGATAGTTATTAATCAAATTAAAGCGTACAGCCATGAGAAACTATCAATTGTATTCAGTCTGTGGACCAATAAGTCTTTGTAGATTAATAGGTCACTCCATTAAAATAATATTTGTCTAATCTTACTTTAGATTTCAAATACGTAATCATGTGTTAACCAAAATGACTTTAAAAAAGCATCATATATTTTACTTAAGTGCTATCGATCCATCCTAATCAATGAATTGTAAGAACGTGGGAAGTGTCCAGGTTTGCGACATTGTCTACGAATACCAATACCTTTGATAATTTACATCAAATATTCAAAATTGCATAAATTCATTGGCTAAACTACTACGATATGTAGTTTTTAATTGATTAAAATATTTAATTACAATATGAATTCAAAAAAGAACATTTTATATTCTACAGAACCGTTTCAGGTTCATTTCATCAACTGATGTACTGGACAAGTAGTAGACAAGAAAAAATTTTGTTTAAATCAAAAAAAGTCCATAGAAATAGTCCAAAAATATATTGGTCTTGAAAAGTAAAATTGAAGAGACAACTGAACAAAATGTTGCACATGGGGCCTAGAAAGCCCAAAGTTAGTGTATCAGCGTATTGACTTTGCTCGCTCAGGTCTGGAGAACGTTTATATAAAAACCTATTCTCATTTGAATATGAACGGCGTTATGTTGTTACGTTGCGTCTTTCACGGGAGTAAAAATTATTAGCTATGGAGTGACGTTCAGCTCTAAACTTGTTTTCCCCTACTAAGTTGGTATGCTCTTTGACAAGAGAGAATTCAATCTTTTACTGAAGTTGCATAAATAGCGTTGCCAACTGGTAAAACGCTAATTCTGAGTAAGTTTCAATTCTAATTGATTTGGAATTTTGTTTTCCATACAGGATAATGTAAGTTTCGTCTAAATTTGTAATTAATTAATTAATTAATGATACCTTTACTAGCATACACGTTATCTGAGGGATATCGTTGTCAAAATACAATTTGTGATGTTGTTTTTCAAGACATATGCAAACCTGAGTTTAGTTATGTCTCTCATTATCAAATTTTGTAGACTAAAATGTTTATAGATTATGTATATGGAGAGTTCTTTCTGTTTAAGCAAATATATTTCTTGTGTTTTATTTATCCGTTAAAGCAGATAATGTGGTGTTGCAAAAGCGCTTCTATACAAAATGAAACATTCAAAACATATGTTACTGTCTCATTTATGTGATTGCACTTAGTAATGTATTTATATTAGTAATGTGTATGGATATACTGGAGTAACAGTTGTTCAGAAATTGTTGTAATTCTCAATTTCGGTGAAATGTAGCATAGATTGATATCCATCATGTTGGTATCATATACCGACTCGGAAACCATAGTGTTAGTATCATGTACCTTTTCGGTACAATAATGTTGGTATCGATTACTAAAACAATAGCCATAGTGTTAGTATCCCTTACAGACTCGGTATATATATTATATAATGTGAGTTAGCGTTGAAGTCGCATTGTCGTAGACTTTATATGATGTTAGCTTCATTATTGCAGGTTTACACATTCGTTCTAGGAGATTGTACTGTCCTATTATTCTACATTCTTCGACCTAATATATAGTGGTTAAGGGCGTAATACCGGCTCCTACTGATGAGTCGCTGCAAGTACGAAACGAATGTGCATGAGATTATACCTTTCGTTCATGCTGTCTTTGGTTTATCCTTCTGGTCACAATGGAACTAATTTGTTACTAGGTTCGCAACACCTAATAAATACTTGCATTCAAAACATTTACATCCATAATTGAATGCTTCGAACATTCAAAGACTAAGTATCGTTCAATTAATGTCGACAAATATTGTAAACTATTAGCTATTTCTTTCCAAGTTTCGATTATTATATACCATTTAAGTATTAATCTTTCAAAACAAATTATTAGACAGTATTCGAAAAATTATTTCATTTCTAAAGACGGAAATATCAATAAATATTGATGCATAGAATTAACGCTTTAAAAAAATATATAAGCACATTTAAAATTTACAGTTCCGAACAGAAAAAAATGTTGTGAATTTTTGTATTCGCTTGTCTGCATAATTATAAACGTATAAGCTTCTTTTAGGACTAAATTGAATATTGTTTAAATCCTGGATGTGTGAAAATTGCTTTTAAATAGCACATAAGTGTGTATAAAACCTTAGGATACAGCAGATTTAGCACACTTCATGCTAGTATTGTGCAAGTATGCGTTTGAATGCGTGCGGAAATCTTGCTGGTGGCGTTTCAATGGATTACTCTCCGCAACTTGGTACATGCGAAGTCCGGCGCAATCGCAACGCACTGGCGCGTTTCGACCTTCCATGATCGTTATCAGAATACGACGGCAAACTGACTAGCGAGAGTCAAACCGCATCGCAGATATACGGAAAATAAATTAGATACAGTTAATGTTCGTGACTACTCAGTAATTGTGCAGCTAAAATTTCCAGTCAAGTTCAATGTATGCGAGACTACTAGACGTGAGAGCCGCATATCTAACTTTGATTTCCATTTATATTCAATGCGGTTTGATCCTCGATAGTCAGTTTGCCGTCGTACTCTGATGATGATCATGGAAGGTCGAAACGCGTCAGTGCGTTACGAGCTCGCGGTAGTTTTGTTATGATTTCCGACGACTGATTAAATACAATGGGATTGGTGTTTACTTCATGCTCGCAAACTTGATTTAAAGAATTGTTACCACCACCCGGGCAAACAATTATTGTCAAATTTTATTGCCTATATATGTTCACGAGATCAACGTTTGCACCACAAAAGCCACAAACGTCGTTTTATTTTCAGTTTTGTACCAACCATCATATGCTAAATTTTGTAGCCGGTAGGACACTTTTGCGAATCGCTTTCAAACTTAAATTCATGCATAATAAGATAAGCTTGCGTAGAGTTTGACCTGGCACCGGCGATGGTAATATTTCGTGTTCTACCGCTTTGACTATAATGTCAATTCTTTAAATCAAGTTTAGACGACTGGTTAAATTCATTGGGATTAGTGTTTACTTCAAGCTCGCAAACTTTATTTGAAGATTATGGTATCTTTTGATGTTATGCCTTTGTTTACAAATGTTCCAATTGATGAAACAATTGACATTATAGTCAAAGCGATAGAACACGACATATTACCATCGCCGGTGCCACGTTACACACTACGCAAGCTTATCTTATTATGCACGAAAAACATATGGTTTCATTTTAATGGAAGCATCTACAAACAGACTGATGGTGTCGCAATGGGAAGCCCCTTATCTCCAGTGTTGGCTGAGATTTTTCTGGGCACCTAGAGAGCACATCATTAAGGAGTGACATAAGTAAATGTGCTTAATATATAAGGTACGTGGATGATATATTTCTTGTCCTTATGAACAGGTCGTAATCACGAATACTGCTTCAAAGTTTCAACAAAGCACATAAGAATATCGGCTTCACGTCAGAGCACGAGAAAGATGATTGTTTGCCTTTCCTAGATGTTCTATTAATGAAAGAAACTGATGGTAAATTAATCAGAACAATATACCAACATGGTCTGCACAGTATTTGCATTACACCAGTTTTGTGCCGTGTCAATATAAATTATCAACAGTTTGTGGCAGCTTTTCAAGTATTGACAGGTTGATAAGTCAAGATTCAAAAGAAAACGAATATAATAAAGCAATTAACGATTTAATGTCTAATGGCTATCCCAGACAAGTAATTTAATCAATTATTAAAAGAGGAATTAAAAAGAAACAGACGTATTATGGACCAGAAAAGAAAACAGTCTACATGAACATCCAATTTAAGGGGATGCAGTTTCCCGAATGGCACAAAAGAAAGTTGGAGCAGCATTAAAACGTACATTTAATGCAGCCAAACTACGAGTGTTATTTGGGGTAACACACTTGCCTTTATCAGCAATCAAAGAGAAACAGCGGATAATGTCGATATCAAATATTGTTTACCATTATATATGCGCAAGTTTTCGATCAACTTACGTAGGCCGATCGACCAGACGGTTAATTACTCGAATGAGAGAACATTGTAACTTAAACACCTGTTTTAAATCAAATGGTGAATACACGTCTGCTATTGCGCAACACATCATCGAAACATCGCACGTATGTTCTCCAGACGTAGCATTCGAAGTAATTACTCAATGCAAAAACAAAAGGGAGCTAGCCACATACGAAGCCTTATGGATAAACAAAATGCAGCCGGATTTTTGCAAGCACAAGAAGCACTTACAAGCATTGAGCTTGAACTGGATTTGACGCACGCAATTGATTGGTTTCCGTTTCCTCACACTCTCTCTCTATATGTTTACATATTTCTATCTTGTTTTGCTTTCCAGTTTATATATAAAGATATGCTCATTAGTTGATACTTGAGGAGATAATGTGCAAGAAATGGTTCTTTTATCTGATAAAATATCTTTTTGCTTTCGTACATAGGAAAGGTACAATGCATTTTATTATAGCTCCCGTTTAGCACTCAGTAGTATTTGTCTGGTATGCTGTTGCCTGTATTTGAATCAGAGAGCTTTGTTTCAAAAGTATATAATTTCCAAATATTTAGGAATTCAATTCATATTGATTTAGATTTTGACTAGAAGTTGCAACTAGACAGACACAATCTGTCATTTTAAGACAGAAAAAGAGCACCTCTTAAATTTCACTAAATTATAATGACATAGTTTGATTACATGTGTGACGTCATTGTAAACAAAAAGCATAAGCTAGCATATTTGATTAATAAATTAGACTGATTTGCTGATTTGTTTTTCATTTTGATCGTGTGTAAGTGTGTATTTTTGCCAGAATAACCACTTTCTGTATTTGAATCGGGCTGCGTTTGGATTAAAGACCATCAACGCATCTTTTAAACCACACGCGGTAAGCAATTTTCAATTATTTACTTATTTAATTTGCATGGATATCGCTTTTGATTTGATTAACCGACTAGTAGTAGGGATCTCTCACGTGACAACAGACACAGTGGGAGAATTATACAACACCAAATTATTCCGGCTCCTTCTGATGAGTGGCCAGTAATCACGAATCGAATGTGCACATGAGATTATACTCTCCGTTCATGCTGCCTTTGGTTTATCCTTCTGGTCACAACTGAACTAGTTTGTTACTAGGTGTGCAACACCTAATAACTAATTGCATATATATTAAATATCCGCTACATACAGTATCGAAGTCAGGTGAATAGCTAAAAACCAATTACAGAGTTGCAAGTTCTTTTTTTGTGGCTTGAAAAACCCAACTAATAAGTATCGATCTGGCATTCGCATACAAAAGCAATATGTGTATTACGCAAAATTAAGTTATTATAACAAAATATGTTTACATGTGTAGTTTCGTTGTAGACGAAACTCGCATATGTTATCAAATTTGGTTCGAAAGCTTGACTAATTTGGTATTTATTCTGCTCTCTTCAGTTTCTACCTGAATAACCATTTTCTGTATTTGTAATTTGAATTTGAAAGCATTCGGTTGACAACCCAGCGACTTATCTTATAAGCCAGTTTAGCTTTGCGCTGCAACCAATTCATTATTATATACTATTATTTTGGGACGCGAGCCATAATAAAAATTTTTATACACTCTTTCCATGTGCAAAAAGAAAAATAAATTTTATTACATAAAAGACACGTTTCTTTCTCATTTTCTTCTCAGGTGCCTACAAATAATCATCTATTTATATATAAATTGATTAGTGGTTCCATTATTTCAAACTCTTTCCAAGTTCACATTCCAATAATGTTTTCCCCTAAGATTTATCTATATAAAGAGATGTCCATTTGTTGGTAATTGAGAATAATATAATTAATAAGCGATTCTTTCATCTGATAAACTTATTTTTTCTTCCAGCATATGGAAAGGGTACTATATATAAAATCTTTTCCTATAGATATCGCTTTTGTTAAAATGATGATCCACGATCTGTCATTCAAATACAGAAACTCTTCCCTTACGCCACCAAAGCTGTGAATTACAAGCAATTTTTATCGGCATCCAACTCAAGTTTTATGTTAAATACCATTTCATGTATTAATATTGACATAATTTTCTAACTAGTTGTCCTCGATCAAAATACTAAGTGACTTTACGGACAATGCGTAGATTTAAATACTGTTTGTGGTGGAGAACGAATAAATATGCAATTTTGCATTAGGTTTGGCGCACATAGAAAAAATTTGTTCGATCATGACCATAAGGATAAACCCAAGGCACCATAAAAGGAAAGTATAATCTCATGCACATTCGTTTCGGGCTTACTGGCGACTAAACATAAGGAGCCGGTATTACTCCCTTTACCCACTACATATTTCTCGGGAAAATAGAATGGTATAATTGTCTATGCGAATATATAAACCTGCAGTAGTGAAGCTATCATTAAAAAACGTCTTCGAAAATGCGATTTCAACGCTAACCCACACTATATTATATATATACCGAGTCGGTAAAGGATACCAACACTGTGGTAATTGTGTCAGTCGCCAATACCAACATTATAGTACCGAAAGTATACATGGTATTAAAACTATGGTTGCCGAGTCGATACATGGTACCAACACGATGGATTTCAATGCATGCTATAGTTCACAAAAATTGAGAATTAGTTGAGTAAAAATTGTTCAGAAATAGTTGTAATTCTCAATTTTAGTGTACTATAGCATACATTGAGATAAATCGAGTTGGCACCATGTTCCAAATCGGCTACCATATCGCTGGTACTGTGTACTTTTGGACACCATAATGTTGTTTTCGGGTATTGACAAAATAGCCATAGTGTTGGTACCCTTCATAGATTTAGTATATATGTTATGTATCGTGGGTTAGATTTGAAGTCGCATTGTCTTAGACTTTATATGATGTTGGCTTCACTATTGCAGGGTTACAAATTCATCTAGAAGATTGTACCGTCCTATTATTCCACATTCTTCTACCAAATATATAGTGGTTAAAGGGCGTAATACCGGCTCCTACTGGTGAGTCGCCAGTAAGCACGAAACGAATGTGAACGAGATTATACTTTCCGTTCATGCTGCCTTTGGTTTATCCTTCTGGTCACAACTGAACTAATTTGTTACTAGTTGCGCAACATCTAATACATAATTGCAATGGCCAGATTTGATTGTTAATATTGTTTTGATTTTAACTGAAACATTTATAAGAAACCATGTGCAACTTATCACGTGGACGGAAATTATACATTACTCAGCACTCCTTAATTGATTGTAGCATTTCCGCGGCCGAAATTTGACTCTTCAAAATCTACACCTAATTGAAATTCTCTGAACTGAAGAATCGCAAAAAATATATGTTTTAAAATAATTGAAAATTGCCTGCAATGCGCTAACTACCGTAGCGCAGGAGAGAAGCTACAAAACTATGAATAAAATACTTCTGATTTAAAATATCGCTTGCGGAAATTAAAGCCACAACTGATCAAAACGAAACCGATCTTATTGATAAATAGCGTTCTCTATCTCGGTCAATTTTTACTTTTCGTTGTTAACATAAAAATAATTGATTCCTGTCAATATACTTTGAATTATTTTCACTTATTCAAAATGGACTTGTGCCTTTATTGAAGTAAGGGAGCAAAACTGTAGCTAGAATTGATTGTACATTGCCTTAAGTAAGATACTGCTCATTCGCCCTTTTTCTCTACCTTAATTTATTTTCTATTTTGTTTACAATTAATCTACCATTTAATGCGTGGATGGTAATACTAATAATTTTTTTTAAGCTTGCAAACTTGAGATAAATATGAATCCTATTGGTGATTTCCATTCAATTAGATAAAATGGAATTGATGGCAATCTCTTTTAGCAAACTTGCCTTAAATAAATTTATATTTATTATCAGGTGTGCTTTAAAAATAATGTCTGCCTTTTGTATGCTTATGAAATACATGCAAATAACCGGTTTATGAATTAAGAAAAATACTTTTTCTAGATGTCCTTGAAAAAGGAACTTGGAAATTGAAAAGAAATGTTTAGGTAAAACATTTCCCGATTCTGGCCTATTTAGTCATATTTTAAATTTCAGTCATAAATTAGTTTGTTGGAAATATCGTCTAGACAAAAATAAGTACTTATACATAATTTAGTTTTATCCTCAGGGCATAATGTCCACTTACCGTTCTTGAAATAATTCAAATGGAGTTGGACGGCAAACTAACGAGCTAGAATGCATCTGCAACACATATCCTCGGTAGTCAAGTTGTGGTAATGTACTAAAGATGAAAAACGCACCAGTACGCAGAACTGGCGTTAGTTTAGCTATTTTTCAATTTTTGATAATTAAAGTGGGATATTCTCCTAGGTTCTCCACATCTCGTTAAATAATAGTTTACAACAACCGCGCAAGCAATGCTTTTTTTATTTAACTTGAAAATATAAAGTGAGTTGACATTTTAAATGTGCTTTTCTGTGCAAATTTGACTTCCATTTTGTGCAAATATTTTGTTTTCATTTCCAATCGATTCGTCTATTGCAAAAACCGAATTTCTGCTGCTTCGCGAAACTTGCGTTAAACTGCCACCACAAATTGAGAATAAAATTTAAACTTTATGCAAATCTATTAGTTCCATCCGAAACCTGTGAACATGTTATGAGCAAATACAAATCCATTTTACTTTTGAAAAAGACAATAATGTTTAAAACTGATTTTCTCATGCGATTATGAGTTCAATTATTGGAGGGAGGGGGTATTGCATGCAGATAGCGTAGCACAAATCAGACTATCTAAAACGAACAATCAGTAAAAGCAATCTAACAGAGACAGTTAAATGTGAATTTTACTTAATTTACACCGATCAATTGCAAGAAATACCGATACCGTGATTCAAAAGGTTTGCACAAAATGTCGTATTTTCATTATATACGTTGTACCATTTAATTAAAATGTAATTCCCAGGATTATCCAGAGATCTGCCTCAATTTCTCCGCTTCAAAATGTCACCTGTAAATATGACATAATTCCATATGTATATATATATATATATATATATATATATATATATATTGTAATTAGTGAAATTCTTTGAAGTAATTAACATCTTATTTGTGATCTGTATAAAATTCATTTCAAATTATGCAATTGCACATCCTGCAATATAGTTAGAAAGTCCGCTCACACCTGATTCATGTTATGCAGAACAAGGGTTTTGCATTCTCTGTCCACAATTTCATGTGGGTCATTTCGGGACTTTATTCAGCGTACCTATGTCAAGGGTAATCTCATGGCACCACAAGAATGCCATGTAATTAAATAAGTGTCAAATTTTGTTTAAAAAGGTTCACATATTCTTTATAGCAAATCTTTAAGAATTACTGATTTATCACTTGAGTAGCATGAATCATGTATAGTCATTGGGTACCTAAGCGTTCTGATCTATAAAATTACTGATAAGTGTACGTTTGTCTATGTGTAACCACAGTGATTAATGTCAATTCCACTATCTACATCACCATTACTATTTTAAAATAAATTATTTACGAGTGGCATTACTGGCTATTAAGAGGCAAGGTAATGAAGAAAGACCAGCCGCAAAATAATAAAACTAATTAAGATAAGCATTTAGAATAAAGGCAGAACAGAAAGGAAAATTACCCTATGAAACATAGGACCAAAATAAGAGATTAATTAAGATACTATTAAATAACGAAGGAAGCTAGGAATTGATCCAGAGATCGATCATATTTCCCGTCGCCTATAAGCTTATGCTCATCTTAAGTTCTTACTCATTTAATTAGAATGAGAATCAGATTCTGATTCCTGCAATTGTCACTTCCTTCCGTTAATTAGAGATTTGTTCCAAATATGAGCCTAAAGACTTTTTTACCGCTGCTACATTCATTAAAGATTCATTAAGAAGTCTTTCTGACATATAATGACCAAATGTTGATGGACGTCGACAACCAGTACTGCCTCTACTGTACAGCGTGCAAGATCTGATCTCTTATACATTTACATACAGATCAATATTCCTATCCGCCTTACTTAATTGGACGCATGTAGTTACATTACTTTCCTCCGTTATAACTAGTAGTGTCACCCGGAAATACTGTATTTACCAAGTTAATAGTAAAATAGTAAGTCTGACTTGTGAAAAGATGAATAAATATTAATCAATCTAGTTCCATTAGGCTAACGTACAATTATATGTTCTTATATTTAGCATAATGTTTCACAATTAAACACACACACACACACACACTTGCATAAAGGATGCACGTTCGTCTAGTGAAACAAAAATTACCATTAGAAGATAACTGCAAATTTGCCATGATGAACTCACACAAACAGGTGATTTAATTTTGCAGAATAATTTAAAGTTACATGCACCTGAAGCAAACGCAAAGTCAACGGTGGTTATGTGGTCTTCTTGTGAGTATACGTTAAGCTGTTTAAACAAATTTAAAACATGTTTTAAAAATTATCCATTTTGTGGTGTTGTTAGTTCATCGTCGACAAAGAGACTCTAATGAATGGTTCAAATTTACCAAGGCCGTCCATAAATAATAATTTACTAATCTGGTCATTGCCCACATGTTTATCAAAACTGACTTACAGACGCTTAGCGAAACACTGAATGCCAGATGACGTAAAAACCTCGTTTCGCAACGACGAGGTTTAGGAAATTGAAGAACTTTTTTAGCGGAAAACATTTATTTTAAAAGATATTTAGTCATAAAGCACTTAGTTTATTTTGTACAGGATAGTTTTGAGCCAACCGGAGTATCTTGAATAAATATTTATATAAAATGAAAATTGATAAGAAATTTAAAATGTATAAAGTTAATTTATTATAAGTAATTTTTGTTAGGAATTTGAAAAGTATAACGTAGAGGGGATAAAATTGTTGATCATTGAACTTGTTTCGTTTTTTAGGAAAGAAGATTATGAGCAGGATATGTTATTGATTTACAGTAGGACACATGCTATGATGGGTGCGCACTGATTCAAATATTTTATATGTTCACGTTTTAGGAACAAATAAAATTACCTGGTAAGTTAACTTATGTAGATTTATTCGAACTGTAAATAACGAAAAGCATATAAAATATTAAAAATATTTAAAAATTATATGTAAATGCCTTAACATATCATTTTCTGTTGATGAATTGTTTCATTTTGGTTAAAATCTATAGCTATATGTGTCAAACATTTTAGCAATAGTCTGGGTAAAATTTATTATTTCTTAAAATTAAATTTATAATAAATGACTCAATTTTTAATGTAAATCAGTATAATTATGTTCTCATTTATTAGTTTTTTATTACTTTAAACAATGTAATTGGCGGGCTTGTGAGGATAAATATTCGCATCAAACGATAAAACACAAACCACAATTGAATGATTTAAAAAAGCGGAATTTTACATATTGATACTTTGAATAAATTAAAATAAGTACAATTTACGTTATTTTGTTGTCTCTAGTCCAAAACCAGAAAAAAATAAAAACTACTTCCATTTACCAAGGCCGTCCATAAATAATGATTTACTAATCTGGTCATTGCCCACAGGTTTATCAAAACTGACTTACAGACGCTTAGCGAAACACTGAATGCCAGTTAGGTAGTGATTAACAGAAATGAAAAAAAATCAAAATATTGTGAACTAGTTGATCTTATGTATAAAAGCAAATATAGATATATATGTAATAAAAAATTCTATAACCTGAAATTTGCTATATTTCGAAATAAATATATAAAATATGATTTCAAGTACAGAAATTTAAGAAAAAATGACCATGAAATTCACAATATTATTTTTTAAATATAATTGTAATAAATAGATATCATTTGTTCATTAAACGATCAATAATTTAAGTTTGTGCAGAGACCAGTCATATATCGTAGAATTCAGTAATTAAAATTCGTACTTACGTGGTTAATCCTTCCATGTTCTTCGCCAAAGCACAACAATTAATGAATTGTTTTAAATGGTCCCGAAATGCAAAGAGAATATTTATATAAGAGAGACGTGGCTTTCATCACTGGTTTTTTAAATAAAATTAAAGTTATTTCGTATATTTATTTATCTACTTTTCGTTAAGCTTTGTCTTTTATCAGCAGAGCGCACAAATGGCGAATAAAACTATTTTTAATATAAATATCACATGGCGAACGAGATATTTGATTCCGTGTTTTTTATTTTTGTGAAAATAGTTCCATAATATTAAACCGCTACACTTTCTTTAATTTTACAAAGCAAGACAACTAAGTATTGTTTTAAAAAAATCAAACATTAAGTATCAAGTGACGGAAGTCCCCAAAGAAATTTTGCAAAAAATATATTTTTACAGATGATATATTTTAAAAGTTTGAGGTTTACTAAAATGTTCTACTTAGTCTGCACAGTTCCGTGAATATATATATATATATATATATATATATAAATATATATATAAATTTTTATTTTTAAGATAAAACTTTAAATAAAATCAACAATTGTTCAATATTATAATACCTAAACCGTTATTCTAATCGAATGGCCACAAATTAAAATACAAACAACAATTAACCAGCATCCAGGCAAGACCAAACACCCCCACGAACAGACTCAACAAACATTCGATTGGATTGGCAAAAAAATGGAAAAGCTACTGCACATATGGAGACAGAAATTTGGAAACCATATTAGCATTTAACACTAAAATCTGCACCTGCGCTGTTATCAAGTGTAGAAAACAAATTACGGAACAAGGGTTAACGAAAGACTACACTTGGGAAAATAGCATTCGTACACGTTACAGCCAGCAATGCGAAAAGTTGGTTAACTCTCAAGTCCTCAATTAAAGAATGACCACATCTCAGACATAACTTGTCTATACAACGAGACACGCAAACTGACACACAGCAGAAACATACGCATACAAACTTACTAATCAGCCCAAAAAAATGAATAGAAGTAAAATCGAGTCAGATTTGTTGCCACCCACATAATCAAATGAAATCCCAGGTTGTATATAAATGAACATATATATTCATAAATTTTTGTCGTTAAGATAAAAACTTTGAAAAGAAGCATCAACTCTTTGATAGCATCGGAATATATATTTCTTCGAAAATGTGATATAAAAAATAATTGAATTCCGGAAATGTTAATACCGAAAACGGGGTTCTTAGAGTAGTTAATCTCAGCAAAGTAAAGCTTTTTAACGAAATCATCATTCACAGTTTTTTCTCAAATTCTTCCATTTTCAAGTCCTGCTAGCAGCAGTTTTGGAAAGTATTTGACAAGTGCTCAATAAAGGCAACACCGGTCTTCTGGATAAATTACATTTCCCATTTTTGCAAATATTTGTCGCCATTGTGTGAGTTTGATATAATTA
>JAQBSW010004028.1:0-74327 GCA_029291075.1 Eudiplozoon nipponicum
TAATACATACTTGCATATATATTAGTTCTTCGCAAAAAACAGTATTTAACTGTAAGCGCGATATTACTCTAACCAAATCATGTATACAACAAACTGACCTTTCACTAGCTAGTTGCGTGTCACTTATTTGTGTGCATGTGAGTGCATATCAATAACTGTTATGTTCATCCAGCTAAGTGAAAGTAAAAAGGCTGAATATGAATTTACTATTTGCATGTGTTAGACAATTTGTTTCATACTCACTATGCGAATGAGGTAACAGAGATCGCCCTCACATTAAAGGGTAGAAAGCCAATTAATCAGATACATTCTTAATGACCTCATGCCAAGGTGAGTGATAAGATTGACAGACAAAAGAGCCATGCACGTCAAATTTATCTCAGATCACTCAAGTTGTAATCGTGTGTCAGCTGTTGCGCATCTAGTAAAATATTAGTTCATATAGGACCAGAAAGTTAGATCAAAGTCAGCATGAACAAAAGGTATGGTTTCACGTAAACATTCGTTTCGTGCTTACAGTCGACTTATCAGTTAGAGCCGTTATTACGACCTATACCCACTATATATTTGGGCGCGGAATGTGGGATAATTGGACGGTAAAATCTCCTATAGGAATGTGTATACCAGCAGTAGTGGAGTTAACTTCATATAAAGTCTTCGACAATGCGAATTCCAAGTCAACTCACAATACATAATATACACCAGGCCTTTTAAAGGGCACCACGACTATGGTTGCCTCGTCGGTGCCAGATACCAAAATTATGGTTGCTGTGTCGGTACATGGAACCAACATATTGATTGCCGAGTCGGTACATGGTACCAAAATAATGGATTTCAAGATAAGCTTAATTTCACCAAAATTGAAAATTACAGCTACTTCTGGGAACCGGTTTCTCCAGCAAATACATGCACTCCGGCTTTGATCGATATCAGCTATCAAATTTCGAGGTAATCATTGCATCATTCAGTTAAATATATAACAGCCAGTTACTGTTTGTTGCGGAGAGCTAATTTATATGCAATTGTGTATTAGGTGTTGCACAACAAGCAAAAAATTAGTTCAAATAGGATCATAAGAATAAATCTAAATCAGCAAGCACAAAAGGTCTAAACACATGTGTGCATTATTTACCCGTTATACCATTTTATCAATATAAACGGACTGACTCATCAAAACCGTAGCTTGTCCATTATTTGCTTTTGGACATATAACATTATTCGATTTTATCTCATTTTCGAGACATTGAATTTCAAATTTGGGCTTATTTTATTTAGTATATTAATTAAGCTTCTCATTATACTGAATATGATTTTTCTGTCTTCACTTCTCTATATCTAACGAGATCATTCTGGTTATACAGCATTTAAAACGTTAAGAATAAAATAATTAGCTTGACACGAGCAACGGATGAATTGACTGCAGTTTCATGTAGATGAATGTACACGACTGTTATTAAACAAGCCAATACTAAGTACAACTTGAGCGGTTTGATTGAAACTTCACACGTACATGGTTCGTCCGTTTTCTGATTTTATCACTTAAATTTGCTTGAGGTTATGAAGAGTGTATCTGATTTATTGGGCTACCCACCCTTTAATGCGAGGGCGACCTCAGTTAAGTCATTTTACCCGGCCAGTATGAAACAAATAGTCTAACGCATGTAAATGGTAAATTCATATTCAACCCCTCTAGTCTCACTTAGTTAGAAGAACATAGCAGTTATGCACACGCAGATACGCATGTAAAACGTAACTATCTGGTAGAAGGTCAGTCAGAAGATTAAATGATATGGCTAGAATAAATATCGCACTTGTTTCAGTAGTTTGTTTTTCAAAACAAGATTAACGGAAGTTAGTAGCAGTCAAAGTCTGCCGAATTACATTCAAGGAACAAAACAACTTGAATTAAACCGGTGACAAAAGTCATATTCTACAACACCCGACTCTCCAGGTGTTTTCTAAAGGAGCTGCGTATTGCGGTAACAGCCATTTACAATATCCTTTCTTCACAGATATGAAAATAAAATTAATTTTGTATATGAAGTGAATATAAACAAGTAGAGCGATTGTGCGTGTGGGCTATTGAATTAGTTTCTACGTTTTGTTTTTTGTTTAATAATATATAATTTCAAGTCGACTCAATTCTAAAGCTACCTAATTAGTTTGTCCTAGAAATCATATCAGACACGGGCGTGCTTAAAAACTCGACGTAAAAAATTGAAAATCTGATACTTTATTCCAATTTTAACGACTAATCATCGAGCTAAATTTTGGCTTATAAACCAAGATTATTTGAAAGTGATAATTTACGCTATTAATAGCAAACAAAATAAATATATTTTAAATAAAATACGCAAATAATTCATCGGTATTTTATAACCCGTGGAAAGTCAGTTTAGGATAAAAATAGCATATTTTGTTAACCGTGAAAAAGCAGCTAGCTTTCTGAAATATGGGCATTGCGTCTACTGGCATCTAAATCATATCGTAGTACTAAAAACGTCAAGATATTTTGGACAATAAAGGATAAACTTAATTCGACGCTCGAGTAACGCAGCAATATTCGAGTTATTGCTAACACTATCATTACTAATACTACTACAGCTACTACTACTACTACTGATGCTGCTGCTACTGCTACTACTGCTACAAGTAGAACTAAAACAACAACTACAACTACTACTACCAAAAAACAAAAAAAACCTAATAGAATATATTGATGATTCTGTACAAAATACCCATGAAATACAAAATTGTATTGACTGTAAATAATTACTACGGCGTCCACTCCTGATGAGTTTGAGAATGCATTACTTCAACATCTCTTTATTAAACCGTCTAGTATTAGAATCGCAATGTGTAATAAATTCGCACAAGCCAATACAGCAATGGTAAGGTCCAGTATGCAGGAATGGATGTCGATATAAAAAAAGCATTAATTAAGTAAGCAGATGCGATCAATCTGCGAGATTTTTATCCCGTCCTTGAAGGGAATATCGTTACCAACAGATAAGACTGCTGAGAGCAGCGAGAAAATTCACAACGATATAGCTCGATGGAAAATATTTGCATATTCTACGGTACACGTGTATTGTATTCCATTTTATTATAAATGTTCAATATTATCCTATTTAGTATCATAAAACTATGCAAAAAAGAAGAAATTAAGAAAAGAATATAATGGTATCATTTATCTTAATAGGTCTAACATACTATACTCTAAAGATAAACACAACAGCTTTATTGAAACAGAAAACCTAATCTACTAAGAAAAAATAGCACAAGACATATCAAGCATAAGAACGCCTCTTGACTTATTTTAAGACAAGATTACTGAAAATTCCAAGAAATAATTGCTTAGGAAATTCGTACGATTAGTTTTGGCCAAGAATAGTGAAAATCCACACAAAATATGCAATAACATCGTTAAACTAAATGAAATTTTTTTAAATTTCTGTTAAGAATGTAAAGCCGATGGCTATTTAAAAGTAACAAGTTTATAGGAAATTTACAAAAAATGAAGTGTTAAAAAATGGAAAAAAACAGTTACTTCTTTAGATCCGGAGAAAAATTACAGAATTTTGCAAGAATGTCAAAAAGCAGGATAATGGATAGCTTAAACAAAACAGAGAGAAATAAATATATAGAGAGTAAGAGAGAGAGAGAGAGAGAGTGAGAGAGAGAGAGAGGGAAAGAGAAAGAGAAATAAAGAGAAGAGAATATAATGACGAATAAAAGTAGTGCAACAAGATACAATAATAGTAAAACGAATAAATATTGAAAGAAGCATTAGTTTGTGTTCTTTTGGAATGCGAGCCTTGATAAAATTCATAGTACACTAACTATGTGCAAAAAAGAAAACGAAATAATATAAGATAGTACTGGTAGTTAGTTTATTACTGCAAATGGTATGTAGCGTGCAGCAGGTTGACGCAGTGGTTTTAGAAACATATTCTGAAGCAGATGTGCCCAGATTAAAGCTCTGTCGGCGACCAATTCTTGACAGTAATTGATGAGTTGCTAATAAGTACGAAACCGGTCTGCTGGATGAATTGCCTTTTCTACACTATACAATTCTTAGTTTATACTGAAAAATGTTTGTACATAATTGGACAGGTGTTTATATCAAAATCCAGCCTTGATTCAAATAATAAGTACTGTAATAGTTAAAATGTATGAAAGTTCATAAAAAATCTAGATAGCAAGATGAAAACACGTTCTCACAAACCTTGTCCAAGGAAAAACTAGCAGAGACGTCATAGCATGCCAAGCAGCATGAGTGTCTAATATCCATCCTACGGGTACGAAGTCAACCAGCTCAAGACTTAGAGCGCTAAGCATACCCAATACTGCTGTCCGACAGAATAGTACTGTGGTCTTACCGTCGGACAGCTTCTGACTGTAGGCCTGGTTGGAGAGCCAATTTGAAAAACTGACCGGAGACAAGCTATCCAACACTCGGTGAAAAACTACTAATCTGGACTCGCCTCTTTTCTCATGACCGTTATGTAGAACCAGAGACGAGCTACTCAAATCAAAGTCTACAGAAGTGAAGGTCCATATGAGCCAGCCAAGCAAGTTGCATAATCCTTTAAACAAAATTGATAACATAAAAGATAATATTTAAAAAAAAACTATTTATAACATACTAATTCTAAAAATAATTTAAAAACATCAAATAAATAATGCCTTAGTTAGGAAGTGAAATTCATAAATTTAACATATTTCGTACCTATTTTGCGGTCGTCTAATAATTTCTGCAATTGCTGCGGCCGAGACACGAACTAGGATACATTTTTTCAGTTATGCATCTCACCCACTACACAGCCTAAACCACGCGCAATGTACAATTCTCAGCTATATGCCTAGTCATGTTCTTCGCCACTCTCTAATTAAGTGAAGTGTACTTGGCATCAATTTCGATGGAAATCACCAAATGGCCACCCGTGCACTGTCAATATAGATCACTTCAAAAAAATTATATTTGTTGGTCTTTGTATCCACGATTTTCGTTCGTGAATGGTCGAGTAGCATTCTCAGTTATTCAATGATCACATTTTGCCTTAACCTGTTGGTTTGAGCAATGTACTGTGTGTGATTACAATCCTCATGATGGTACTAAAACGTCGCCAGACAACCGAGGTAAGATCGAACCTCAATTCCAGTGGTAAGTATGAATGGTGTGATAGCCTACAGAGTGAGAGGATCAATCAGCAACAAGCCACTACGAAGCCGAACTCAACGCGTATTTGGAAATGAGGATCAATCAGATTATTGCGCAACTGAGATTGCTAATCGACACCCACAAAAGAAAATCGTGGGTACGTTAAATAAAAACAAATTATATTGAATTGAAGTTTAATGGCAGGATTATATTTGATATATAAGCAATGCATAAGATGCCAAATGAAATTCATAAACTAGACAGGTTTAGTCCTTACTGGACAATAATTGAATAGTTACTAGAATTTCCGCTACAGTGACTTAAAGTGAGACATATTAGCATAAGAATTTAGAAACTCAGCCATTGTACCACTGAATCCACGAGATGTAGGAAATTTTCAGCTATCACCAAAATTATTTGTTTTGATCAGTCATACTTTCAACTGGACTCAATTCTAAATCGCTTAAAATTTACAATTTTAACTAACCGTCCTCAATATATTATTATAAAAGAGACACCATAACACTCGGGGAAGTGATATCGAATTAAGGTGTAATGTCATGATTTTATTCTATATATGTTACCAATATACACTTAAAATAGCATAATATAGAAAATTCAGTTCATCAACTAGATCAGTTTCGTCCCTTTTCTGCACTTATTAATTAATTCATAAAAGTGACGCAGCTCATCCTCTCTCTCTACACACACACACAAATGCATATATATTGGATCGATTAAAATTTAATTGGTCGGTATGAATGATGCAGAAGGTTTTGGAGTGACGGGACCAGCCTTTACGAAGACCAACATGACATTCAATGAGCATCACAGAAAACAACTGTGAAATATTCACTTACAGTATATGGACAATGCACGTAAATAACTTTTTTCAGAAAACAATGATCAAATAATAAATAAATTACCCGTTGCGTAAACTATTTCGTTTAGCCAATATACGTGCATTAAATATACCTGCAATGCAGACAAGATGAATAATCAAACAATAATTTATTGCGCGGGCGGTGGTAACAATTCTTTAAATCAAGTTTCCAAGCTTGAAGTAAACACCAATCCTATTGTATTTAACCAGTCGTCAAACGACATAACAAAACTACAGGCCAGTTGAAACGCACTGACGCGTTTCGACCTTCCTTGATCCTCATCAGAGTACGACGGCAAACTGACTAGCGAGGATCAAACTGCATTGAATATACATGGACATCAAATTTACATACGTGGCTCTCATCTCTAGTAGTCTCGAATAAATTCTACTTGACTGGAAATGTTGGCGGCACAATTTCTGTGCAGTCACGAGCATTAACGTCTTGCAGTGTTCGCCATATATATATATATATATATATATATATATATATATATATATATATATATATATATATATACAATTAAACAATAATAAATTGCGCGGGTAGTTGTAACAATTCTTGAAATCAAGTTTCCACATTTCCAGTCATGTACAATGTATGCAAGTGACTACTAGAGTTGAGAGTCGAATATCTAATTTTGCTTTGCGTATATATGCAATGCGGTTTGATTCTCGATAGTCAGTTTGCCGTCATACTCTGATGATGATCATGGAAGGTCGAAACGCGTCAGTGCGTTGCGACTGGCGGTAGTTTTGTTATGTTGTTCGACGACTAGTTAAATACAATTGGATTGGTGTTTAATTCAAGCTCGCAAACTTGATTTAAGGAAGATGAATAATCGCTATTATCACATCAAAGGACACGTAGTGAGGCAAATAGAAAGTATTTCATTAAAAAATGTTGTCTTATATCGTACACTATAACAAAGAGTTTTAATCGTTAAATTTCGTTTAAATGCTAATGCAATACTTTTCAATACCTGATCTTACCTTAAATATAACGAATTCGTTGGGTAATGATTTAGAGAACCATTAATTTGAACTGATTAACGAGAAAAAAATAATAAGATCTATAGAATGGCCTTTTTTCACGACAATGTGGTTGAATGCATAGAATATATTGCTGATGTTGCACGTAACAAAAGGATTAAAAAGATTGAGATTAGAAATGATAAAAATTTGGGGAATTTGTGTATCTATATGGTAACTGTAATTAGTGGTATAAAATTTTTTATCAAATGTAAAAATTAATGAAAATCAACAGGAATTTCTTATACGCGGTTTGAATATGGCTATTCAGATTGAGAAATTAGCTAAAACTGAGATAATCAACGCGTGCGTTAAAACAGCGAAATTCCAACCAGATGAAGGTAAAGTTGAATTTGAACTAGGTATAGCCAAAATTGTGCTGACGCACAAGGATAATAAATATAAACAAAATATTCATGTCTAAAGGTTTAGAAAAGAGTTAATAATAAACTATATCATATGTTTAAAAGCAGAAAAGGAAGAGGGACATTTCTGATGAGACCGTCTGATTATAATGATAATATGTGTACAAAACTAGGTAATATACTGATACACACTAAAATAAGTGAAGATCCTAGAAGTGAAATTATTCATCAGATCGTGAAAATCAAGTGAGAGGCGGGAGATAAAATTAACTGGAATGAATATCAACGAGTATACAAACATGGTCGTAATCAATAGACAAGAATGATTCGAATATCTATTTAAATTAAATCGTTAAGCTCGATTCAGAACACAGCGCCAAATAATGCTCGACTAGAACATTGCACAAATCAGTTAGAAAATCGCTCCAAAAGGAGAGTTTGATAACTTTATAGGAATAGTTTTCAGAAAAGGTGCAAAAATTAACTATCTTTGATCGAATTTTAGGATTATTTAGTAATTTCATCTTTCATTGTTTGCTGTCGTACCGTAACCGGTAATGTAACTCATACATAGTTCAATTTACAAGGTAAGAGTAAATCAATAAATCTGATGCGTGAAAAAAGGAATTGACATTCATCAATGATTGCTTTATACTGACAAATGTATGTATATAATGAGACTGGTGTTTACATCAAAATCGCAACCTTAATTTAAATAATTGTTATCACCGCCAGCACAACCAATGTTCGTTTAATCAATCAATGGAGTTTCACTTAAATGAACGTACAAATGCGTGAAATTATATTTAACTAAATACATCACTGATACAAACTCACACACATACACAAACACATACAGTGTGTCCGCTTATCGAGTGAAATGTTAGCAATTGCTATGAGATTCTTGCAATTTCACTTGAAATTATGTAAACGCGCAGCTTGTTCTACTGAACTGAATGCTTTACAATTATAGAAACACCCAAATTACACGCACTTAATCTTCTAAAATTCAGTTATTTTTAAGATTTCTAACAGTACGTAAAATGAAGTCACTAAAACAAAAATTAACGCGTTTTATTAAACCTGTCCAATTTTTCACTATCAGGAGTCAACAAATATTGGGAATCAAAATATGGACATTCAGTGTGTTGAACAATAATTTATAGTGCGGGTGGTAAAAATTTTTAAAATCAAGTTTGCGAGCTTGAAGTAAACACCAATCCAATTGTATTTAACCAGTCGTCGAACAACATAACAAAACTACCGCCAGCTGCAACGCACTGACGCGTTTCGACCTTCCATAATCATCATCAGTGTACGACGGCAAACTGACTAGCGAGGATCAAACCGCATTGCATATATATTGAAAGCAAAATTAGATATGCGACTCTCACCTCTAGTAGTCTCGCATACCTTGTACTTGACTTGAAATGTCGGCTTCACAATTTCAGTGTGGTGTTTCGAAGCGGTTAATGTGTTCGCGTGTACGTATGCTATATAGCATGTAATAAGCTGACCCAGACGGGAGTAGGAATACCCCGATACGATAATTATCCTAGTTTGAAAGGCATTATACTGTTTCCAACTTCTACTTAAAATTAAACGTTCATGTTGGCGCTAGTAGAGCAAATAAGACGAAGACAGTGATTATCCTTCCAGTTTCGTAGACGTAAAGAAGTTGATTGAAATTAGGTGTCTCGCTGGTTCGAGCTTTATTGACAGTCCTGGCAACTAGAGAAGAGCTTCCCTATAAGGAATGAAAATGTACTAATAGATGGATTACACGATAAGAAAGTCACTGATAGATGAATCTTTTGATCACCGATTGTATTTAAATATTTCGTAAGATCCATTATTTAGCTATAATAGTAAAAATGTTGGCTTAAATACGTTAATACGTGAATGAAGATACAATATATTCACACAAATGACTCTAGAATAGTGGCAACGGACCGGGATTATTCAATGGATTGAACAAGGACAAAAAAGATAGCTAAAAATCAACTTCGATAAATCTGCCTCGTTGGTAAAATTGTGACACCGCCTCCACGTTCGAGGGACTAATACATGTTAGCACGAACAAATTGAACTATCACTGGAAAGGACTGAAGTATTATAATTAAATTACACAAAATCGTAGTAAATAAATTTAAAACTAGGATAAAAAAGGAATTATAAAGCACTCGAATATAAGAAAATTGTAACAAGTAGGGGTGAATCAACAAGTGAGTTGCAGGAGGAATATAATTTACGCACACACATACATGCAAATATATATATATTGATGTCAACATCAGACCACGGCAGATTCGTACTAGAGAGGATACCATCAAGCAGGTTTTCCTAAACTTACCATTTAGAGGCGACGTACCAGCCTCAATAATTGCACGGCGGCTGAATAGAATAACTAAGGACAACTTTCCCAGTGTTAAAGTTAATATGACATTTAGTACACAGAGAATCATGAGGTTGGATGCCAAAGATCAATTGCCAATTCTCTCCAAATCATTCATAGTCTACAAATTCTCATGTATGTGCGGTAGCACATATATCGGACGTACGAAGAAGCAATTGATAAGCAGAATCCAGCAACATTTGCCACAGAAATTGATTAACAAAGGCTTGGCACCGTCAGGCAAATCAGCTATTTCCGATCATATATTGGCAACGGGGCACCCTGTCAATTCGACCAATTTCACAATTCTACATAAAGCAAAATCAGAAAAATTATTATTTATCTATGAAGCCCTTTACATAAAACAACAAGCACCTGACCTTAATATTCAAAAGTTTCATCAACATGATATTCTTATCGACTGGCCAAGAATAACAAAATTCAACAACAATCTAATAGTATCCAGTCAAAAACAAACAGGCCCTCGACTAGAATCAACAAACGTACAATCGGATTGGCAACAAACTGAAGTGGAAATAACAGAGGTGCATACGATGACAGAAGTCTCCAAACAATGTGAGCGTTTAACACTGCAATCCACACTGGCGCTCTTACCATGTGGAAACGACAACTTTGCGCAACAAGGTGAAACGATCAACTATACTGGGAAAAATAGCACTTGCATATGTAACAGTGAACAATGCGCACAAATGGTTAATTCTCAAGTTATCAAAACAATAATGACAAGATATCAGACATCACTTTGCAATACTGCGAGAATGACCTTACATGCAAACACGCATACACACAAACACAAACGCATACACACTTACCAACTAGCCAAAACAAGTAAATAGAAGTAAAACGAACATTTATTACCCCAGTATAATCAATTGAAACCCAAAATGTATAAATATGTATGATTGTATAAGATGATTAGCATTCACGAAAATGGTCTTTTATCCACTTTGTTATTTGTGTTCTGTTTTCCTAATTATATAAGAAAAAAAGTTATATATATATATATATATATATATATATATATATATATATATATATAAATATATAGTTGTAACTTTGTCACAAAGCTGTACTTCTGAAGAGGATTCACCTGAAGGATAAACCGATAAAGAAGTTGGCATATAACATATAATTGCACGCAGTGCGCAGATAGGTGGTGTAAAGAAAACGTGATCACGAATCAAATTTTTGAATTCAAGTCTCGACCATAGCAATTTTAATAACCACTGATTTGTCTTCAATAAGGATGAACCTCTTATAGTTAATAAAATGCATACGCTAGCCCTAAACTGAAAGCTTTATACTGACAACAAACACACAAACATGCACAAATCAAAATATATCTAATTTCGATAGTATTCAGAGAAAAATTGTCAAAATTAATTTTTTTTGCTTTATTGGTTGTAATATTTAACATGAATTTTTCAACAACACATATGATGAGCTAGCTATTTAAATAAATATACGGTTCATATATTATGTTTTTTCATGGCTAATACACAAGAATCTACCTTAAATACTCAAACTTGTTATTAATTGCCTAATTGAAGTTTTAATGTAAGTGATCTGTGCAGGGTAGATAGTTGCTCTGTGAAAACAACTGGACCGTGACTCATTTAATATAGTAGAATGCTGATTTCGAGCAAGTTATATCGCTAGTCATGCTGTTTGCTTGTTGACAAGTTCCTTCTTATGCAGTGCATTTTCTTTATGCCGCCAAATATCATTATCAAATATCGATATTTTTAGACTTCGAATAGATTTTTCTCGTATCAGACTCAACATATGCAAATATATGAGTGTATGGATTTACTGGAGTAACAGGTGTTCAGAAATTGTTGTAATTCTCAATTTCGTTGAACTATAGCATAAATTGATATCCGTAAGGTTGGTATCATGTACCGACTCGCAAACAATAGTGTTAGTACCATGTACCTTTTCGGTACAATAATGTTGGTATCGAGTACTAACACAATAGCCATAGTGTTAGTATCCTCTACAGACTCGGTATATATATTATATAGTGTGAGTTAGCGTTGAAGTTGCATTGTCGAAGACTGTATATGATGCTAGCTTCACTATTGCAGATTTACACATTCGTTTAGGAGATTGTACCGTCCTATTATCCCACATACTTGACCAAAATATATAGTGGTTAAAGGGCGTAATACCGGCTCCTACTGATGAGTCGCCAGTAAGCACGAAACGAATGTGTATGAGATTATACTTTCCGTTCATGCTGCCTTTGGTTTATCCTTCCGGTCGCAACTGAACTAATTTGTTTCTATATTCGCAACACCTAATACATACTTGCATATATATTAGCCCTCCACAACAAACAGTATTTAACTGTTGTATATGCAAATAATGTTGGAAAGGCTTCACTTGCGCTTTAGCTAGTTTGCAATAAGTCACTTGTTTAAAAATGTAAAACGGTTAATTCGTGATATTTTGCCAGCGGCATTGATATATTTTCTATTTCAGTGCGCATTATTCAGAGGGAATTAAATATCCGTCTGGATAACAAATTGTTGCAAGGACCAGCTCTAATTGTATTTGGTTAGAATGGTTTATTCAATTTATTGCTGTCTAAATGAACTTATTTTTCCTGGCATTTTATCGAAAAATGTTGATTTTAACACTATTTTAGAAAATTATGATTGTAATTGCTCTCAGTGCTCCCTTTGTTGATGACTGTGAATCTGTAAGTGGTTGTTGGAGATAATGAAAAATTATCTGCATCTGTGAATGAGGATGGGATTAATTCGGGCTAACTAAACTGAACATCGCGGTTTTGATACTTTTGTAAATTTAAGCCCGACATATACATGAATGTCGAATTTGTACATTAGGATATCTATGCATAGATCTAATGGAAGGCAAACAAAAAAATATTTTTCTGTATAAATTTTGTTTCGCGCATTGTCATAGTCATAAAATACTATTTTGCATGACCGACTTAGCAACGCATATCACGAGCTAACCGTCAAAATAAATATACATTCTATATCACATGATTAATAATAGATAGTACAGCATTACCGAATGTACTTATTTTAATTAGTTGTCATGCACCCACCTGTGGTTTTAATTTCCACGCGAAAAGCATTTGGTTATGGGTAATTTAAAATATCATAATACTGATTTTATAAAATCTTTTTCACTCCTCACGCTCTTGTTTGATGATAGGTCCGGCAATATGCAATACACTTTGTATATGACAACAAATGACGATTACACACGTCAGCTTATGTATATATTTGCAATGTCTCTTTACCGTATCGTGCTTCTAGAAGCTATTTATACTGATAGAGTCACTTCCACTCTAACTAGAGTGCACTAATTTGTGTTTCTCCTAATTTAACATGTTTGATTCTAAATAAGTTTTTGTTAGCCTTGATTAAATTGTTATAAAGGTATTCTTAAAATGTAGGACAGTAAATGTAGATATATATGCGCATTTATAATACTAAACTTCGCTTAAATTCGAAACATTATACGGATGCAAAATTACATCAGCATATGTAAACAGCTTTTGAAAATGGTATGCCTGAGGTAGAAATATTGCTAATATTTTTCAGGAATTCCTCATACTCTGGGAGACACTTCACGTATATTTTCTATTGTATTTATTTCGATATATCTATAACGCATAAATATTAAGCCACCACAAGAAAGCTCTCATTGCGGTTGGTATTGTCGGGCATAACTACATAACAAAGGAATTGAATAAATATTAACAAATCATCAATTTTATTTAACGCATTCAAGCAAAATGTGAGTTTTATTTTAATTTCTTGAAATGTTGTTCGATGACTGGTTAAATACAATGGGATTGGTATTTACTTCAAGCTCGAAAACTGGATTTAAAAAAAAACTGTTACCACAACCCACGCAATCATTGACTTTTTAATTGTATTTCTTTCAGTTTGTTGAAGCGAACAACTAATGCGCTTATAAAAATGAAATTAAGTGTCTGGTTCATAAATCTAAAATACATTATAGTCAAAATCACAAACGAATAAACGATCAGCATTCAACAGCTTAAAATTCACACTAATTAATAAAGCAGATTTATAACTAATGTTTTAATAAGGCAATGATTCAAGCTGTATTTTGGCTCTATCGCATGCTTTTTATTGATCAGTTTGCACAGCTGTTAGCAGAATTATGCTTGCAGTGCTAACCTTCTGGTGTAACACAGTGGTACTAGGTAATAGACATCCACTTAAAG
Source organism: Eudiplozoon nipponicum (assembly GCA_029291075.1). Taxonomy (NCBI): domain Eukaryota; kingdom Metazoa; phylum Platyhelminthes; class Monogenea; order Mazocraeidea; family Diplozoidae; genus Eudiplozoon; species Eudiplozoon nipponicum. The sequence continues at coordinate 14,095 of JAQBSW010004028.1, forward strand.
ATTGATATTGATTTTTAATTTCTAAAACACACATGACACATGCCAATTCGTAAATTAAAAATAAAACCTTTCAGGTAGAATATAACAGGAATGTCTGATTATAGCATCTTATAGCGACAACGGTAGGCAATCGGTGTAATAAAAAGCCGACATTATTTTTTGAAGTTGTCCAACTAGAAATAAAGAGTTTATTATTATTTCTCTCTCGATTCCGTCACGTTTAACAAATGATGCATATATATATATATTTCCATATTAGTCTTACTTATTAAAGAGGCAAGCATAACCACGTTGTAAGATAATTCATAGAAAAAGAAACCAAAGAAGCAATTTACCTCATTCTGAACACTTGAAGCCTTTGGAAATCATGGACAAGAAACTTATTGAAGACATTTTTTTACTTATACAATCGATAGGCATGGGCAATCACAAAGAAGTCTTTGAGAAAAAAGAACGTATATAATTTGAATTCTTTGAGTGACTAACAGTTGTCATTAAATTACTTTCTACCACATGGCTAGTATTTGAAATGATCTACGATCTTATAGTAATTCAGCGGACACTAAAGATAAAAGAAAACCTCCCTGTTTAAGGCAATGTTATTTTGGTAGGGACATATCCCGTACAAAATTAAAATTTACATTGTTTTAAGTAAAGAAATGAAAATGAGTGGCAGATAGCTAAATTATAACTACAGTTAGGTTTATCTGGACGACAGGCCGTGTGTATATATGCGGTTAAGTCGCATGATATACGGGTTAATTTTAAATAAACCGACTAATATCCTGTAAGAAAGGATCAATGTAGTGTTGCATAGTGGATGAGTGAAAACAAGCTAATGCAAATGAAACCAAAACTTGAGCACCAAGGATAAAACGCTCTTTAGGCAAGTCTGTGGAAGAGCCAATATAATCGCGTAATAGTCGGAAAGTAGATAAAGACGGCTATAACTGGAAAAAAGATAAATCATCAATGGGTTATTGCTTGATGGGCCTTTATATTATTAGGGAAGTAGTTATAAAAGCTGTGCTCATATGCACAAGTTCCAGGGATAAATGGAAGAAAGTCGACTAGCGACGCTAAGGGCTTTATAATAGAAAAATCAGGCCAAAATACGCACGGTGGATTTTCAGTGGTCTCTTATGGTCCATCCGAGCCATTTTATCCAAAATATCTTTGATCAATTGATGTTTGAAGTGTGAGGGCTTTTGCCGGACAAGCTAGTTAGCCTTTTATTGCTCACAAACTACTCAAGTGCAATATCCTTACTGCATGATGGCAGGAAACCAGAATTGTTTAGAGTACCACAATGTGCAGCATATTCGAGTCTCCTTAACGCGAGAGCAATCCAACCAAGGAGATTATTCCCGTTCTGCTACCCAGTGATAAAAATCTTTATTTTACTGGAGATATAATCTCCAATTTGGCCTGCTCAGGCTAGCCATGAAGAACCTCGTTCTGTGAGTAACGGATGTGTATTCGCTAATATCAAACAATACAAATAAAGTTTTCTTTCAAAATAAACTATCAGATTTTGAATATTAGTAACACCTGCACTTCCACTTGGTTCTTTGTGACTACAGCCGATAACGTACCAAACAGTATCTGGAACGTTATGAAAGAGAGGCTCGAGCATAGCTCGGCTTTTTATCCAAAAATAACAAAACTTGTTTGTTAATTCTACTTACACTGGTATACTTCAATAGACTGAATGTGTTGCAAAAGAAAGGAAATCGCCTCCTGATTTGTAAGCTTCATAACACGTTTGGTGTCAGTCACCCGGAGACTGATAATTAAATGGTTTAATTTTACTAATGAAAATGAAGCATTGTCAACACCCTACAACCATAGCGAATTTTATGCTAAGATCCGACGTATTAGCAATGATTATACCACCAGACATGTACAAGCGCATCCTGATTTTGAAGTAACCCATGACAATCGCATACATTTTTTATCAATCAGTCATATATTTGAAACAACTTTATTCACTCATAACTGACTCGCCGATCTTGCCAAGCGATGGCAGGAAGTTCCAGTTTCAGAAGGCCATATACACATTCTGCTTGCCAGGCTATCGAGGAAATTCTTTTAGATGGCTGGAAATACATACCAGTGGTCTCGTGACCGGTCAATTTCATTCGCGACAGCAGTCACTGCATTGTGCCGGGCAGTACTATAAAAGTCTAAGAAACACTTGACTGGGCGAAATTTTGAGTGAGCCTAGCAGCAAAGAGCATTCATAAGAGAAACCTGGCTATTTCTGCCCTATTGGCATAGACCATGCTAAATTCCCACGTGCAAGAAATCTATATGTATGTGTATAAAGTAAATGCATGCAACAGCGGCTTGAAAAAAGATGCCCCGCTGCTTCCATCGTTTCATTTATGAACATTTCAATTGGTGTCCTCGTTAAGAAAGAAAATTATCTGCAGTTGGAGGACCGCATCAACTATCCAGTTTCATATAGGATCTCTTTGAAAACTAAACAAGTTTAAGATTACGAATAATTTTTTTATCAAGCTGTGTCACATGAAAATATAACGAATAAAGCATATCTTGTTTAAATGGAGGATGGAAGTTGTATACAGATAGAGCTCCTGTGTAACTACAGAAAAAATCATGAAGTAAGTAGATGAATATTCTCTGAAATGAAAGTGACAGAACACCACATTTCAACTGACTGCCATGTTCTGCGAAGTAATTTAAAAATTATTATAAAATGATGCGAGAATACTAAAATAGTGAGAAGACCATTCGAACTGTAAGCATAAACAATAAATACAACTAGTGAATGGTTGGCCACGAGGAAGAAAGTGATTTGGCTGTAAGTTAACTGGATAAGCGTTCGTGGAATAGAACTGCAGACAGCAATTGTGAAATGTCACAAATAAATGCTGAGCATACATCAAGCAATAAACATGTACTCAAATAATGGCAACCTAAACATAACGTTAACTTAGGTTCAATATTTTTATATATACTACGTACTTGACCTTAATAAAAAGACGCATATAAAGTTACAAATGCATATATTTTTGAACAAATTAACGCATTTACTCTTTGGTATTAATCTAATAAAAGTACTATATTGGATAAATTATATAATACGCATAATAACTACTATGTTATTCATTTAATTAATTAGTTAAGCTAGAAGTAATTTCAAACAAAATTAGACCCAGAATAGTTAAACAATAACCGAATGAGTAAATGGTAACGACAAAAGGTAAAGTCAAATTTGCGAAGTTGAGACAAATACCAAATTTCAATTTGCCTCACAACAGATACCACGTTCTGGAGAGCTTCGGTGTTGGAAGAAATATAAAAAATATTAATAAATTTTATCCAGAAAAAAGTCGAGTCCTTAAGCTTTTCTTTCATAAAGATCCAAATACCAATAAATACACTGTCAGCTAGATTTTCTGGTGACCAAGAAGAACCATAGGCATCGCCGAAGGCTTTCTGCACACTTGCGGCCTTTTCCAGCAAACGGATTTTCGAATGGAATACAGGCGGACACAAGGAACAAAATTTCACTATAATTCTGGCAACTCGTGAGAACTTGTGATGATGGGTGAAATGGAAAAGACATCCGTCAATGGATGTCGAAATATTTTGAAGAAATATAACAACTGCAATTCATCCAGTGTTATTCAAAACGCAGATCAGGTAACTAAAATATCTGTCAGACCTAATAATTGTATCAATACAGAACCTATGTTAGCCATCATATGATGGATATAAGAAAACCATCATCTGATCACTAGAATGTGGATAATTTGAGAACAAAGGCAAGCCGCTGTGCCATACGCATCTTTTAAACAGTTACATGTTTAGGCAAGATGCTGCATGTGATGCAAACTATTAAGCTCACCATGATCCGGTTATAGCTAAAGACAAGAATAAACAGCTTGATACTGATTTCACAGTTATTTTAACCATGTTCCATCTACCTAAAGGTTCGTTTCCGCCCAGTCTAAGTCTAGATTTACTTTTAAATAACCAGTAATCCGTAGGATATCAAAACTCCGCTCTAGATTAGATACCAAATCTGAAAGAAATTAAATTAACTTAATTTCACTAAGAGAAGGATTAGGCGTACGCTTTTACAACTAGCAAAACCTGATTGACTTCGTGACATTGAGCATAGATCTAATAAATATTTTAGGGATTTACTCGACGAAAGCTTTTATTTGAACCTTTAATAACAACAATAACACCATACTTTGACGGATCACCAACTTCTGCTTGTTCTAATCCAGAATGAGACCTATCGCTGGAACCAATTCTGGTCTTTTTGAGATATGCTTTTTGGATACCGCATTTGTGCAGTTTGTCAGTTAACAAATTTCTAGCTCGCCAGACACGGCATTTGCATTTAAAAAACAAATGGATGAACCAATATTGAGTTTAAATGGCACACTAAGACCATCAAGGACTACTAGAAGTTAATTGTGTATATCATTGTATTCATTTTCGATGTGTACGAAACGATGTTGATCCACTCTCGAAATGCATAGAGCTTCCTTCAACCTAGAGGCTCAATAATGATTTTAAATATGATATTGAACATCGTATATATATATATACGCTATGTATTTTTAAAATCAAAGACATAACTTATATATATTTAAATATCATGCAAGGCATACCTCATAACAAGTTAGTTAATATAAAACAAAGAGAGCACATCGAAGTCAGCGTACACACACTGTGTAGTCCACTAGATGGAAAAGCTCAGTGCTATAAAAATACTAATTTGATGTGGTGATCCAACAATCTCCAGAGCAAATGTATAACGGTAAAATACTTTTCATTTAAGATATCAAAACAAACTAAACGATGAATGAGATTATGACTGTTCAAACAAATTCACAATCAAGACCAAGAAGTAGCAATCTGGGAGCAGAACTTTTTTTACAGATAAGAAAACCCACACCGACAAATTTGCACAATATTTATTATTTCTAAAATATTATACAACATAGTTCCTATTTTCTAACGTTTGTATATAATCTTAAAGTTATATTATCTGTGAAATACTAAGCAAATCTTTTTAAAATTCCCCTTACACTAAAGAGTGAATTTTCACTATAATAAAATTTTATTTTAAGTTATTTTGCAAAATGGCCCACCTGAAAGGTACTCTGAGTACTTAATTATGAATTATATACTTTCGTAAAATCACGCAAGTACACTATTTTAGGATTAAAGTGTTAATTATTCTAAACTTCAAAACACGGATTCAATTAAAATTCAATAATTAAATTTAAACCATGGATTACTTTTAAAATATTATCCACGGTCTCCATCGGACTAACCATTGACAAAGTTCACCTTTTTGTATATATTTAACGAACCTTTAATTCTGTCTAAAAATAACATTAACTATAAATGTTATTTCCAAATCAGTATATGGTCAGCTCGTGGAACACTATTCACACAATAATATTATATTCATGGTTATGGAGAACACACGCACCCGAAAGATTACAATTATTGTTCATGAAAACTTTGGTACACATGTCAGGTCTTATATGCACTTCTTTGTTTTATTTGTTACGTTCAACCCAACAAAACTTTTTAAATGTTAGCGTTCCGTAGCCAAATACAAGAAACATTGATTTCATGCAATCATCAGATTTATATTAGAGATATTAAGTGAGACCAGAATGCTATTTATTGAATTTTACCCATTAAATTGAAGAAAGGAAAAATAAGAATACTAAAAAAGCTGTAAAAGACGTGAAAGCGGGAATTCTCACTGATTCAACATCAAATGATATTGATGAATGTGTGTTTTATCTATTACAAATAGAAATGAATAAGAAAGTAATGGAAGCATTATTGAGAAGCAGTAATTATGCAATTTATCATTAAGAAAAATGCGAAAATGTCTTTGAGGCAGCGTTTTACATGTTATTCTAAGAGACAGCTGGCAGAGCGTCTTTTTTAATAGGTCGCTCATAGAAAATTATGTTAATGCGCAGAATAACATAAGAAGGAAATTAAATAAATCAGTAGAATTGCGGACAACGCAATTTTGCGCTCTGATACAGTAAACGGCATCACAATAAAAGAAAAATTAAACTATACGCATCATATTTAGAATATTTTGAATGATGAAACAAGTATTTTTGTTTGGAAGGTACACCAGATTAAACCGAAAAATCTCTACGGAAAATAATTATTATCATTAAAAGTTTAATGATATCGATTTGATTTATAAAATCGTTGCAAAATTCTCAGACCGGACAGATTAGCTAAACCCACAAAGTTAGGATGATAACACACAAAATGGTTGTCCTATGATACCAATAATATCAAAAATCAGTACTCCGTGTCACTCACTGGTTAAATAAAAATTACACACAAAACAGTTGCATAAATTTCAAGGAAATAATGAAGTTGATGATTCAATTGAATTTCGGCGCAAATGTCTAGATAGAATTGGTAAAATCCGAAAACGTGTATTTTGATGTATAACATCTTAAGTTACAAATACACAAATTTAGAATACTGTCGACATTATAGATCAGGCAGTAGACAAAACCATGACTATATACGGTCCCAGACCATACTTTATGCAAACTAATTTCAATAAGCCCGAAAGACATATATTTTCATTTAAATATAAGTATAAATTAACATATGAATAATCTAGTAATGTGGCGACTCCTATTTACTATGTAATTGAGGATTTGCCCTGAATATAATGAGAAAACGTCATAAAAAGGGCAACCGGAAGTGTGATTAATATAGAAATTGAGTTAATAACAGTATTTGTGTACCTCAATGAAGATAATAGTAACAAACTCTGATTCAAATTTTTTAAATCACATGAGAAAGACGATAGACTATCTGGCTTGTTTCTGCTACAAGAAATGTGTGTTTGTAAAGTTAAATAGAACATTTTACCTTAAAACAAATTTTTCTACAACGTATTTATATTACAGCTGTTTACTACCATTATTTCCGTTTTGATTGAATTAAGTAACAATTTATGGCTATTTTTCAATAACTAAAAAAATCGATATAAAAATGTGTCGGAACTAACTTTCATTAAATCAAATGTCATTGTATTCAGTTGAGTTGTGAAGTGTGTCATCATTGACAACAGTAAATAAAAAATAACCTTTGATTAGTAATAATAATAAGATTTAAAATCAATCATTTTCACGTAAAAATTGCGAAAAATATATATCAGTTTTTGTCTTTAAATTGTCTACTTATACATCCTACATATATCCAAGATTAATTACAAATTTATTAAGGAAATGCTTAACAAGTAATAATAATTATTATTTTAATAATTATATTTGTTAATAAATTGTTTCTAGTTGATAGAATATCCAATCGGAATTAAATATGCTGTCGAAATTACCGATTCATAAAGCCAGATTTAATAAAAGGGTATGAGTTTTCTTTTCCTTTTAAGCCAGGTCTAACTTTGCGTATATCCATTAGGCAGTTGATGATTTAAATTCATTTCCATTTTTCCTACGTCTGTCGACTTAAGATCAAAACCAACCACCCAAGACAACTGGCCGCAGAGCACCAATGTAAGGTTTTGCTCTTCTCGTAAGCATATATTATAAACGTATGTGAGTTTCGTGGGTTAAAACTTTATTTTTTCAGGCACACTTGATAATTGACCTTATAAAACAAAGTTGACATTATTTTCTCTGTAGATTATCCGGCATTGTCCCCCTTACACTACTAGTTTATTCGACAAGGTATGTTCGTTTTCTAAAACTTTTTCTGATTTCAATTCAATTCCTATCTACATTCAATCGTCTCAATACAACGCTTTCAAGAACGTATATTATAATTAATGAATATTACCATTATTTGTAGAGGACAGTTTAGATACGAATTGTAATTTGTAATTTTAGATAACTGAAAATGTTTGAAGCTCTAATTGATTTTATCGAATAGTTTTGTCTTTGTCGCTTATTGTGGCTTGACACAGGGCTTGAATTTCAAGTAAGCACTCTATTTAATGACAAAAGTGTGTCACAAGTCATTGTGTAGCTTTTGTATTTTTATAATCTAGGAATTCTTCTGATATTGCTCTCTAAAATTTACCTGACCATTACACATTCCGTGCTAATCCTTATATGTGTATGAAAAACAACTATTTTCATCCCTATGTAGTAGTATATAATAGTTTATTTATTTGGATTCAACGAATCTAATCAAAGATTAGATCGTACTTCATTTTCAGTGATTAGTAAGAACGATGTTCAAGCCTTCGAAGGAAAGAGATAAACCAGCACCCTGCTACCAATCATTCAATAAATATCTGACAGGATCATTAGAATAACAAATTTTTCATTTCAGCTTAGAGTCGTTTATCAGACATTTTTGAAGGAGGCATATCACTTAACCCTGTTGGCAATTGATTTTAAATTCAATATATTCTGAGAAAGAGAAGAGTTTCCTAGCAGACTTCGTCACCATGAGAGATGTGATCGTAGATAGTCCCTACTCTGCCCTTGTATCGTTCTTCGTCATTATTGAATTCAAATTCACTCCTATCCACTAGTTCAGGCTGAATAATTTTATACAATAACGCAGTCTTCTAAACCAAAAGGATTACCAAGATACAAACTAGAGCTCACAAGTCTATATGTCAGACAAATAATTTACACAACTTTCAACATGTACGATTGACATAAATACCTGACCTTTTATGTACATATATTTTCAGTAATAACTATGTGTTGCATAGTGTAGAAGAGACAATTCATCCAGTAGACCGGTTTCGTCCTTATTGGGAACTCATAACATACTATCCAGAGTTTACCGTGAACACGGTTTGATCCTGGGCAAGTCTGCTTCGAAATCTGGTTCTTTAACCGCTGAGCAACTGGCATATAAGACAGATTTCAGTTAAATACAAATATAACAAAACTATTGATGTATACAGAATGCTGGAATGTATGAGTGGAAGAATCCAACAGTTAAAGAAATAATTAATTAAGCGAAGGGTGTGTAAAAAACAAACAAATTTTGACAACACAACTAAGAGCATTATGGTGTCCAAAGTTGAATGGCATATAAGAAAATGTTCTATACGTTTATTATTGTCTAAAACTACAATAAAGAAAAAATCTGGCCAATTTTTGAGGCAGCGGTACAATGAATCATATGCCCATATATAAGTCATTTTTAAAAACACAGGTTAGAAATTGGAAGGCTGCAAATCAGCCAATATCATAGTAATAGATCAGGACATAGTTAGCGTTACCGAAAACGTTGGCTTTAGTCAGTGATTAAATATTTTTAAAACGCTGGGTTTATTAAATAATATTTTTTTATTTGACCAAAAAGGCAATCAAATTCGATAATTAAAAAGATCAAGATACAAATCAATACTTAGCAATAATTAAAATGGTGGGGCTAATAAAAGAAAATATAAATACTGTCGGCAGCTCTATAGCAATGCCACGAGTAGATTGATAAAGTTACATTTCTGAAACTCACCAACTGCAACGCTGACGGCCAAATTGTAACCGTAGTCAAAATGAACATAAGCCAAGTAATAAATGTGATACAACAGAAAAACTAAAAACACAGTACCACAGCTGGCAGAAAATATGATCGATAGTTTAATCATTAAACGACAGACGAGAGCGAAAAGTGAGCAGAGTACAAATGCGAATGCGCTAAAATAGTCCATTTTCTAAAGAAACATAATAGGAACAATAAACAAATACATACCTCTGTAAAACTTTCATCGTATGCGTGAAATATTGATGACCATATCCACGCATTTATGCAAACCTAGCACGTTACCTTTAGACAAACTAATTGGCGTACCAACGATTGAAGAAGGTAGATGTGGAACATGGGTGCACTTCGTGGTACAACATTGGTGAATTTACGCAGTGCTATTATTTGGGCATAAAGATTAAGTATAGAAAAAAAGCAAGAAGCTGGTTCCTGAATTCCAAAAATACGCATAAAGGGCCACTAAGTACATGAAAAGAGAATAAACATACTTTGCCGAAAAATTGAGGGACATAGCCAAGTTCTCTTTTGAAAGCATCGACGGCAACCCACATACATCTATATTTGCATTCTCTATCACAACGCCATAATACAGCTCTCTCTAATATAGATAGATGAGTATAAGGATGTTCCCGTCTAGGAATTGGAGACTCTTGAAAACCAGAATCGTTACAGTTAAAATTCGTGCAGTTAAATAAGCATTTATTGAATATGTAACTTCTATCTCCTAAGGAACCAGCGGCAAAATGTACAGAAAGAGTAAGAAGGTAGATAAATAACCGAAAACCAAATTTGAAATCTCTCATGAGCATTTAAAATCTCAATAGCTAAAATATTATAGGTAAAATATTTTACAAGCATATATATATAAATATTCAAAACTTTGCATAATAAAAAACAAAAATTTTCTGTTCTTAATTATAGAGAATTTAAATATCTGTCAACTGTAAATATTTATGCATGTCCAAATTTTTATTGTCAACTGATGCGTGTTCTAAAATATTCTTAACATTTTCATATTTTTTAAAAACCGTAAATTTGCTCAAACGGAAAGGGTCTATTATTTTAATCGGCGGGTAAAAGAAAGACCAATTAAGTGACACATTCAAAGAAAAAAAGCATCAACTGTATTGTTTCGCATTACATTTCGACCATCACAATACAAAGAAATTGATATAAAATACAGATAAGGTTTCCATGTGTACGCTTGCAACAGCCGGATTGATCTCATTCATCGATTTATATTATTTTGAATTGGGATAGGGTTTTTACTCTTTTTCTAGATTTCTATATTTCTCGTCTGTTCTCACAACTGTGAAGCTTATTGCACTTTGAATTTATATTTATATTTTGAGGATTTGTTTTTGTACCAGATTTTTTCCTATTTTTCTCTTACCTGACACCCATAAATCCTAGAATATTTACCAAATTTCTGTACTATGAACCAGATACTGCCGTCAGCGTCTACCATCCCATTCATAACTCAGATGCTATTAACCAACCCTGCTGATCTCCAGTACCAAATAGTTCATATCATGGGTTTGAATGAGGCCTTTTCTGGAAATCTCTTCGTTTCCATCTTGCTACCACACTTGTTGCGCTAGGTTGATACTTTTCTTAATGAATTTAAGAGAGAGATTCCTTTGCGTATTTGCAGCAAACTGAATTTTTTTGGTCCCCCGCTCTGCATTCTCAAAAGGTGGTTTGGCCTCTGATTTGATTGAGAAATTGAGTGAAAAGTTTCATCATCTGAAAGATATCTCTGCTAGCAAATGTCGTGCTTCCGTGCTTTCACCCCACAAAAGACTCTGATATCGACAAGAAAAGTCATGAATGTGTTTTCTTGTTGAAAAATGGCTATCTACTACCATACGTTGTGATATCCATTTCCTCATCAACGGTTACTCCTTTCATCAAAGTACAATTAGCTTATCGCCGAGGGAGATTTTTGAGTACCTCTATTTGTGTTTCAACTAGTGATTCTAGATGAAAGCCTACCTATCTGCGTTACTTATTGGCATTTGTATCTTCCAATATTTTACGATATTCATGGAGCCTAACAACTGTCCACCATTTTTTCGTAACCGTCCAATCAATAATTCTTTGTAGGAAGCATAACCTTTTTTTGCAAAAAGAAAAGATTAATCACCTCGTTACTTTTTTTAGAATAGAATAGAAAATCTTTATTTGGATTCAAACCACACATGTTCCATCAAATAATAAAATAAGAAAATGTACAATATAAAAAGATATCACATCACATATATATGTGCAATTAGTTGTACTGTACAATTAATCAGCATCAGAAAGATCAGCTGTAAACAGTAATAGATTCTTCATCAAAATTACAAAAAAATTAAAGTTATAATTCGAGTATAACATTTGTAAAAAAAGGGAAACATGACTAATAATTGATTGTGTGCATTGTTGATTAACAAGATGATATAATGCATAACATTTCAGTTTTAATAATACAAAATTTGAAGATAGAATCTCAGGAGAAATTATGTTGCTGAAAAAAAAATTAATCCTGTCTTTTATTTAACCATGAGAAAGTATTATCATAATCAAAATTAAAAATATCAGCAGGATTAAACACTTTTTCTAGTTCGCTCTCGTACTACAACTTATTGATGATCATATTAAACAATTAATCAACAAACAAGCGTTCGGCATATAAAATCGCATTCAGATGCCACCCAACACCCGTAAAAAAATTATTAAATAAGAGGCCAACTGCTCTGCAATTACAAAAACGCGAAAAAAAGATTCTCTGTTTCAAACGTCTACAGTTTTGCTGAAGGCTTTTTGAGTTATCTTGCAAAATCCTATTACATTTCCATTCCTTCTGTTGAGATTTGCGATAACGATCACACTGAAAATCTGCATTTTCACGAAGTATCGCCCGTCATTGTCATTAAAGTAATCAGTAATATTAAACCTAAACATCAATTTTATCAATAAGTTATCCCATCGGTATGATTACTCTTCTAGTATTAAATTACTTTGTTCTAATTGCTGAGGCTATCAAGAGGTGTGTCGAATCTACCTATCTTCGTCAGGAGTAGCTCAATTCGATGATAACATCGTTCCGAAGAAATGTCGTACTTTCGATCTCATTCAAATAAATCTGCCAAATAACTAATTTTTCTGCTTTCATTAAAACTTTTGACAGGATTATATGTAATGTAATATACACTTTCATTAATTCTCGAGATGGTGATCAACACGGTTTTCCGAATTGACGTTCTTCCTCCACCAATTAAGTCAATGTCCTTAACCATTGCTACCCCTCCATTTATAAAGGCCACATATGCACTCAACTGTTTTTGGAACACTTTAAGGCTTTCGATTAAATGTGATTCTCGGCAATTGAATTTACCTTATTGAGCAATGGCATATGCGGCAGCGTCTCTAAACATTTCAGTTTCTACATTCGAAATCGGTATTCAACTGTAAAAGTGGCCAATGATCATTCAAGATCAGCTCTTACGCATCTGTTGTCTCACATGGCTGAATAATTGTCCCTAAAATTTCAACTTAACACTTACACAAGATAAGGTTGCGGACAACCATTTGAAGATGTTAAAATATGCCGATAGCATGGTAATTGTATTCAACAATCCAACTTTGCTAAACCCTTCTTTATCTCCATTCCTGAAGCTACTATACTCGTTGCCATCTCATCTTAGTAAATGCAATCTTAAAATAAATTCCAATACGACTCGTATTTATAAAACTTACCTCCGACCATATCTATTCTATCTTAACCGCAAATTACTCCTTCGACATTGAAATAATTAACTTTGGTCAAGAACCTAAGCATCTGCTCTTCAAATTCATCAGACTTCTCTCTAAATCTTAAATAAATTACCTTCACTCTTTAAATGAGCCCGTCTGAGCTGCTTCAACACACAAAACCAAACTCTACAACAATTTTTTACAGAGGAACTCTGATATAAAGACCATTTGGTACTTTCTTAACCTGGAATACTCGTTTTATAAATTCTTAAACCATAGGATTTCAACAAGTTTTGGAGAGTTAAGTTTCTTCAAGAATAGGCTCTAAATTAGGCCCCTCGCTTTAGAGTTTAAATGTCACAAATTGGCATTCCAATATCTACTATTTCTTTTTACTGATTACAATTGTTAATTATTCTGTCCCAATCTACTCATTTTATTTTAGTAACTTAACAAAAACTCGAAAATAACGACGAAGAAATCTGGTGGTCGATATATGTATCTCGTTCTTCCATGTTTTCTAACAAATCCTTAAATTCGTCAAACTGAAGACCGCTAATCTTACACACGGTACTAATGACTCTTCACAAGCCTTATTCTAGTTTATTCTATCCTAGTCAATTAATTTTTATCTCTCTTGAAGAAGAACTACGACGAATTCGCTGAATGAACTTTTCTTTCTCAACTTATAACAGCCTTATAGTTAAATATTTTGCTAGTCACTATTTTACGCAACAATACTTATCTCTACTTTTAAATTGTACCTTGAACATTTCATTTGTTCAGCAAGATAGCATTTGTTGTCAGTTAAAATATTATTACTTTTATTATTATTATTATTATTATTATTATTATTATTATTATTATTATTATTATTATTATTATTATCATCATTATTACATTCGTGACAAATATGCGTTTAGTGAATAGTTCACTATTATTGTGGAGGCCGATAAATCCCAATTCATTATTTAATCAGTTTTTATTTTCGGGCTAGGCAGTTTCCAATAATTTCTTAAACAAAGTATTTTTTAAATGAAAATAATTTTCTGAAATATTATTTGTTCAAAATAAGGAAAATTACGGATTATGATTTTACAATTTGAAAATTCATTAGTTTACATTTGGAGTATGTTTCGATATTGGCCCTGTCACGTGATTGCGCTGTCATATTTATTTACAGTTTATCGAGACAAACCTGATTGAGTAGCACATTAATAATAGAATAGAATAGAATATAATATCTTTATTTGGATTCAAACCACACATGTTCCATCAAATAATAACATTGGAAAATGTACAATATAAAAAAAGTTATCACATCACGATCTCGTGGTCAGCTGGCAAATTCGAAGTAAATAAGCGATAAAAAGTTTGAAAGCGTTAAGTGTCTACGCGAGTAATATATCTTATTTCGTAATTATGGCCGGTAATAAAAGTGCAAATTTGAAGGATGCATGTTTCTACTGATGTATGAGTCTAATGGTAAGAGAGTTTGCAAGGGAAATATCTCGAGAAAACGCGGAGAACTCTATTGGTTCTAGCTATAGTTAAGTTGAATTTAAAAGACATAAAGGAGTGTAAGTTAGTGATATTTTGAAATCGTCGAAATCAAAGACGGATGCTTCGTTAATATATATGCATACTAGTATTCCCAGCAAGATATTGATGTTATACTACGATCAAGCTCGCATCACAAAAAGTGGACGTTTTCAAATCTGAACTGAGCAATGTATGTTTTGTTGTATCTATCGCCTATTGAATTCGATAACTAAAGTAATTTGTATCTTTTATCTATACAGAATACTTTGTTTCGTGATGAAATAGGAGAATGTGTTTCATACTAAGCTAGATTTGCAAAAGGTCAATTATCAAGTACATATATAAGCCGGGTCTACACCAGTTACGATAGTGCAATTTTCTGTAGGTTGATCGCGGTAATTTTGACAGGTACCAAAAATTCTAAATTTGTAACTTCTGTCGGAGATAGTTCTTCAAGACTGTTCATTTGCTAGGAGTAATTAACCCCATCGATGTTAAGGCTTAAGAAATCGAAGATATGCCGGAGCCCCGAAATGTGCCCCGATTTATAAGAGAATAAGCTGGAAGTGTAAGATCAATATTTTGACAAGTGCTCCATGAAAATATCCGGATTGAGGAATCCTGGCCTATCAATTTTGGCCAAAATGACAAAGAGCATTTACAAAGAGCGAAAGATTTTCTCAAAGAAAAAATCACATTATCTTCTAAATATTGGATTAAGGTTTTTAAGTTGGTAAAAGGTGCTTCTGATATACATATAGGGGCAGTGGTTTAGGAGAGAGATAATGTCATAGTCAGGTCAATCGGGTCTTACATTAGGAACTATCTTATACATCAATAGCGGTGTAACACCTTTCGAAAGGAGTTACTTGCGGTTTGTGCTACAGTGCTGCATTTTAAGCGCGGCTTCATTGGGCATTAATTCACGGTTTTCGCGAAAAATTAGTGGCTGATAGATATGCTAGTTAAGACAAGCAGTTCAATCATACTTGACAGGTGAATTACAAAGTAACTCGTTTATCTAAATTCAACTTCACCATCTCTCAGTTCTCTGGAAAGGAATAGATGGTTGCGCACACTCTCAGCGGATTAAATAATGTGTATATAGTTCTGATACACTTAAGGTCACTCGTCGGCTCAATTGGATTTGATAACGATTTAATTTATCAATTGCTGGAAGCGTAGAATGTTGACAACATATAAGTAGGATTGGCTAAGAAACCAGCGTATCCTCACAAGAGAGTTGGAGCTTATTGTTTGCTGCGCAAAATATCCATGAGACAACCTAGCTCGAATGCAACGTTCGAATTAAGGTACAATGATAAAGGTCTCCATTACGTCAAGGCTACTGTTAAGATTGCCAATTATAGATACAAGTGGTCAAAAGAAAAGACGTACATGCTTTGGTAAAAGTCTTTGAACGTTGTCAAACATGGCAAAACCAAAGTAAAGATAGTTGACCGTTTCTTTCATCAGTTAGAAGTTTCAATTTTGTAGAATATGACAGTTCAAGAAGTTCTAATTATGTTCCTACATAAATTGGTGTCACGTTATGGTGTACTGCTAGGGGACACCAGTGTTTGTGGTAGAAAATTTATATTCGAGCTGTTTATCCGGTGGATAACTGCTATGCAAAATGAAGTTTGGTACGTTAGTGCATACAATACAAGAGCTAATTATATGGTTAAAAACTACATTGGGAACACAATATCACTATAGTTTTTTAATGTGCGAAACGTTGGGCTAAGCTAGGAACGAAAGTAGCAGAGCTTGATTGTGGACAGCATTTGAGGTTTCTAATGATCTTTATTTAGAAATTTCTAGCTGTCATAATTAGATCTCTAGTCAAAAAGATTGATTTGAAAGAGCCTTCACGACAAAATGGGATGCTTAAGTCAAACTAAGTTTAGAATTAGTTATCTGCTTTGCACAGTGCTGTCTTTGTAGAATTTGAATAAACAACTTGCTGCTTCGATAGTACTCGTATGTCATTTACATTTGCAGATGCACAGATTGTGTAGACTATTGGTTCTCACTTGTCCCGTCGCTCTGAAGCCGTCCCAAATTTGTTTTTTTGAAATTGTTCTTGACTTTTTCGAATATTTTACAAATTTTCGGGATTTCATTTCCAGTTCCAACTGCAGATGGGCACGATACTTAAACAAATAACAACTTGTGACAAATGTGATATTCGTATTCAAGACAGATTTATTTATATCTTTTATACTTCCTACAGTAAATTTTAATGCTTATTTTCCTATACTTACATCTATCCATGAAAACAACCACATTATCGTCATTTCGAAAACCTACTCAACCATATATGTATTTTAATCTAAATTTACATTTAAGGAATGAGTAGAAGCCAAACAAATGGATAAATTTACACGCCTATACGCGATGTCTCGATTTATTTAATAATTTATTTGACGCGTAGAATGATCAACAACAGTTTAATATTAATTATAGTGAACAGGTTTATTAGCTAATATAAGAGGTTTTGCAAGCTAGTTGTATATTTAGTGCGATATTTTCCTCCTGCGTAATATCTGGTAGATGTTATTACGATCCGCCTTCATGATTAATCCATGGCCCTGTCCCGAAGGGTGATGTGAGAAGGCCACAGCATCAAGTCATAGTTTAATTAATCAAAGTGTTATTAAGCAAAGACTAAATCGTGTAAAATTAGCCACAATAAGCACCACAAATAATTAGTCCAATATATGATAGGTTTTGAGAGTTATCAATATTGTCAATACGAGTTACCATCTCGGTATAAGAGTAGTCACAAAAAACACTGTAATTAAATCTAAGTTTTGCGTTGTTACAATAATCCACTGTATGCTAGGTTTTGAGAGATATCAATATTGTCAACACAAGTTTCCATCTCGGTATAAGAGTAGTAACAATAAACAACATAATTAAATCCTTGGTTTGAGCGTTAAATCACATAAATCCACTGCATGTTACCTGCGTATTGCGCGCGGGTGTGTATTATTAAACAAAACCCTATTAATTACAATTAAAATTGCTGTTCAAGAAATCTCAATTAAAACTGCTTGAAATTAACAGAGATTGTTGCTAAAATCGCAGCTAAGAAAAATATTGTGCAAAACTAGAAATAGACTATTTAATCTTAAAGAGAACCATATTCTTCAAAATAGAACTTCGTTGGGTTGTAACGCTGAGCCGCATGTTACATACACCCTCCCCCCGACAATGAAAATTAGTACACATTGAAGAGGGCTAACCTTAATGAAGGTGCTATGGCTCTGTCGTAACGAGTAAACACTGATGTTGGCTCTTCCGACACTGACTCTTGTTCTTCAATATCTCGCGGTGGCTTGATGGCCTCATTTGGCTCTACTGCTGTTGAGATGTCGGGCGTCAGCCCGTGTTCTGCAAATTTTCTGGAGGTGGAATAATCATTCCTTCGCCGCCTGATAGGTCAACATTGTGGAAAAGCGGGTCATTTGGATCAACGTCGACCGGGGATAATCTGTGTTTGGAGACAGCTTCAGCTTTGCCATTAATCTCAAAAATTATGTAATTCTGACGACGATCTAACACAAGATAAGAACCGCGCTTCGGCTTGGCTAGAATCCTGTTATCGATGTCGTTGTTGACGAAGAAACATTTGCAGCTTTCAAAATCTTTGCGTTTATATATTGAACCATGTTGCTGACGTGTAGGACTGATCGGCCGATTCTGAGCGTTATACTGTAGGTATCTGCGAAGTGGAAACATAAATTCTGGATCGTTCATAGTTATCGCAGTTTTAGAGTGCGATCGAACAAGTTCGCCAGGCAACCGTAGTCATTCGCCAAATACCATTTAAGCGGAGCTACATTTGATCGGCTCTCAAGGTCTTGTACACATTGATAGGATTACTTTCGGCATATTCGCAAGCCAATTTTCACCTGGGCTAGCTTTGAGCGCCGCTTTCAGCTCCCAGTGTGGCTTTTCTAAGAAACCAATTGCTCTAGGATTACTAGCCGCGGTCACGGAGTGTTTGACACAATAATACTTCAGTAAGACAGCGAACACTTCGCCGAGAAACTGTGCGCCACAATCGGTAGTCACTTCAGCTGGAGCACCGAACCAAGCAAACCAATTGAGCCCTAAGACATAACTGACAGCGTCTTGCTTTATTTCTGGCAGTGGAATGGCTTCATACCATCGAGTGGTGAGATCCCGTATTGACAGTAGATAGCGTACATTTTTCACGGCAGGTGAGGTTACCAGATCAACGTGTATGTGCGTGAACCGTACTTTGGGCACTTGGATGACTTGTGGCGCCATTTCGGTGTGTCTCGTCTCTTTGCATTTCGGACATTCTAGACATAGTTTTGACCACCTCGAAGATCTTGTAACGGGGGTTTTCAGGTATAAACGGCCTAAGGCCCACGCCAGTTATTTCACACTGCAGCAGAGTTCCATCATAATCAAGTGTTTTCAGGCGATTGACATCAAATGTCCTAAGTGATGGATCATCTTGCTGTGCTGCTTGCATTTCCTGAGTACTTATAGGTAAAGGACAAAGGATAGAGGCACAGAGTTCTGCAGGACAGCTCAGGGAGTCTGCGACTACGTTCTCTGATACTTTGACGTGAGTGACTCCATATTCATACACGTGAATTGGTTTAAGTTGCGAGTTGACACGTCGTGAATATAAATACTCTTTCTTTCCTCTGAGCATTGGGAGTAGAGGAAGGTAGTTGGTGTAGATCTTGCACTTTAGGCCATCGGATAGGTGTGGAAGTGTAGGATTGACCGGTAGATTGCGAGTAACTCTTTCTCTAATGTATCATATCGCGTCTCGCGAGGTTTTAGTTTTTGCGATTAGAACGCCATAGTTCGGTGTATGCCATTTATGGACTGTTAAAACACTGCGCCTGTGGCAACATCGGATGCGTCAGTGATCAATTGAAAAGGTTGAGACCAATCAGGAGAATGTAGCATGGTTGCTTTGCATAAGGCTCTTTTGGAATCCTCGTAAGCCTGCATGTCGTCCACGTTGAGCAGAATCGGTTGTGATTTATAGACAAAACGGCTTACTGGCACGAGATATTTGTGAAGAGGTACCAGAATCTTGGCAAGGCAGGGTACAAATCGAGAATAGTAGTTCATCTTGCCCAAGAATAGTCGTAATGCTCGAACAGTGGTTGGAGGCTGTAGATCTGGAATAGCACGAACCTTAGCCGGTATAGGTGTCCTGCTTTTTCGGAAATTTGATGACCGAGGAATTCAATGGATTGCTGTGCAAAGACGCATTTGTTGCCATAAAGTCGGAGGCCATAGTCTGCTAGACGTGCGAGTAGAATGTCAATATGCTGCATATGTTCGGACATTGAGTTGGAGAATACCAGAATGTCTTCTAAGTAGGGAATTACAATTGGTAGACCATCTAGTATTTCGTCTATATCGCGTTGGAAGGTTTGCGAGGCATTCTTGAGAGCGAAAGTCATATAATGATATTTGTGAGTGCCACCTCCGGTGAATCTGTGTGCAATATATGATACGGAATCTTTGTCCATCGATACTTAAAGTAGATTTTCACTAGGTCGAGTTTTGAATACACAGCATGACCGATAGCGGATCTGAGTAGGTCATCTGGATTTGGCAGGATGTACGAATCAGACTGTGTGCAAGAATTGAGAATACGATATTCTCTGCACACCCTGAATGTTGCTGGTTCACTCTTTGGTACTACTACCACAAGCGACGCATAAGGTGAGCTGGATCGTGTACAGATGCGTTGTTGACGTAGCATGGTGAATTCTTGCTCGGCGGCCTTATGTTTGTGTGGTGCCAATGGACATGCTCTGGGAGGATGAGGAAGTGGCTTCGATAAGATGATACGATTAGCTGTGATGGCACGCTTCCTCTTGAGATCGGGCATAAAGGAGATAGGTTTGAAGATCTCTTCATGTCGTTTCAGAACATCGTCCAGTCAAGGTACATGAGAGACTGAAGGAATTAGCTATATGGATGAGATTGCTTCGGCGCGAGTCGTATGTTTTAGCGCTGATGAAATCAGCTGATTGTCTGTAGTGCGTATCTCTCGTGTTCTTGGACGAATGGTCAGGTCGAAGTGTTCGAGAAAATCACGTCCAATGATGTTTCTTGTCGTATTGGCAATGATGAAAGGATAATTGAAACATCTTTTTGAGTTGGAGAACGAGATTGTGTGTACTCGTACCCCAAACGTCGCTATATTGGAAGCCATTGGCGCAGGTCAGGACTCGCTGGTGTCGACTGGGTGGGTGGGTTCGAAATAATTGTGGCGTAGTAAGCTTCACATCTGATCCAGTGTCTATGAGAAATAATTCGCCAGAGGTTGCGTCACGGATGAGAAAAGATGTCGATAGTGGCAACTGACGATGGGACTGGTTGCTGGCATTTGGGCGTTTGAAGCATGACTTGACTGGAGCCGTCGCTGTAAATACAATAGTTTGATTGCGCTCTACCGCGAAAGCAACGTGCTTCGAGCCATCAGACGTGGAGCGGCCAACGATCTTGGGGTGCTCAGCCTCTACTGCCGCAGAGGAGGCTGACCCCAGCAGTTTTCCGAACCTTCCATGGGCGGATCCTCCTGAGTTGTTGAAGGTGACCGCGCCCACTTGAACGTCGCGTCTGTGCGCGGAATGTGCAGCCGTTTCGTGAGGCAATAACGTGTGGAGTGGCCATAGCTGCGGTGATTCGGACACCACCTCCGCTGGTAACTGTGGAACTGTGGCCCGGCCTCTCGACGTCGACCTCCTGGCGCTATTCCGGGACGGTGGTCGACGCTGGTCACGCCTGCTCTGTCGCGTCTATTATGGACGGCATCGACTGAGGCCGAATTTAGCCTGAGGGTGAGTTTCTGGAGCAGGCTGATGAGGCGTTTATTGGTGACACCTTTTCCGGCTGATGATGCGGTGGATTGGGATTCAGACAGTCATGAGGTGATGTCACCTTTCTCTGGGGCAGGTGAGCTGTAGTGGTGTTTCTTCCACCACTCGTCTAGACGTGCCGGCAGAACGTCGTCTTGCACTTCGACGGATTCGCGCAGGAACGTGGCCATCTCTTGGAGTGCCGGAGGGAGCTTTTGTATGAATATTCGCATTAAGATTTACTTTGGCAGGTTGAGTTCCAAGGCTTTCTGCTCCATCTCCCTAAATAGCTCAGAAGGCGTGCGGCTACCTAGGGACATCTGGCTCATCAATTCTGTAAGCCTGTCTTCTCGATCTGGTGTCAAGCGCTGCTTGACGGCGCGTTGCAGGCTCTGCAATGGCTTTGCACATGTTCCCTCAGTGTATTGATGCAGGATGTCTTTAAGTCCGCGTCTGAAAGACATTGGGATTGTCCCCCAAGCCTTAAAATATTGAACTCTCGTTTATTATATTGGAAACCTTGGCCAATAAAGTAACATCGTCGACCCACCCGTCAAGGTAGTCTGGATCGAAATGGCATATTTTGTACTATCTCCATGTATTGGTGCGGCCTATTGCTGGTTTTACCACCGGGCTTCCTGTATTTTCTGAACTGGACGTCATCTTATGTGTGTGTTGTTTTGAATAGATGGCAGTATTACATCGTCCTCACCCGTCATCGTGCGGCTGTCTTCGAACATTGTGATCTCGAGAGGGTGATTTGCTGTGATTTGTGTCTTAGGATTTACTTTCTTTTGTGGCATTCGTCCAAAGTGCTTGAAGTTCTCAAAAGCTAGATGCTGATTAATTCTTTGTGTGCTGTGAGTTCGATGAAACGAAGCACCATTTATGTAGGAGGTTTTGTAGCTAATGTTAGAGGTTCTGCGAGCTAGTTGTCCATTTAGTGTGAAATTAACCTCCTAAATAATATCTGGTAGCTGTTATTAGGATCCGCGTTCGGAATTAGTCCATGTCCCTTTTCCGAAGGGTGATGTGAGAAAGCACATCCACTTTCATCTGTTTATTGAAAATAGGTTAGCTAAGCATGAACCAATTCACAGTTAAACAAAACGGACCGTGTTCTAGACGGCAAAAAGACGATAAATATTGTCACTGATAATTGATGGATAAAAATCGTCTATAAACAGTCTTGAAAAAACATCACATATAATTATTCCACTGTTTGCTAGGTTTTTAAATTATTTAATTAAAATAATCCCGTGTACTCTGATGTTCTGATGCGAACAATCATATACAAACAGTAGTTAATTATCCAAACTGAGAATATTTCAAAGAAGGACAATAATCGTCAAGGGCACTATAATCCACCGCATGTTCCCTGCGTATTGCGCGCGGTAGCATATTTATTAAACAAACCCCATATTACACTGTAATTAAAAAATTTCGTGCTCAAGAAATCTCAATTAAAACTGCTTGAAACTAACAGATATTGTTTCTGAAATCACAGTTAAGAGAAATATTGCGTACAAACAGAGTTAGATTATTTGACCATAAAGAGCATTATTTTTGTCGAAATTGAACATCGTTGGGTTGTAACGTGGAGCCGCCTGTTACAGTGAAAAAATGTCCACTTGTGCAACAATTTAACAGATCATAATACAAATGGAAAGCAGGATTTGGTATATATGAGTGGAACAGTGATTCTCAACTGTTTATAAGTAAAAATTATTATAGAGTGTTACAAGATTGGTAATAAATGTACATTCTGCAGGATAATATCAACTAGAATGGATTCATGAAAAATGTTCGAATTACGACTCTTAGCAAACGTTAGATTGTTATTTGGGTTGCGGTATGCCTACATCATTCGTGCAACGAACTTGGCGATAGACACACAAGGCAGCAACCAACAAATAGTAATTTCTTTAAAGTCTGTTGGGAATTATTTGAAGAAGTTGAAATAGAATTAGGCACCATTAGAATTAAAAAAGACTTAACGAACAAGCTTCTGCGAATCAATAGCGTGAAAAGGACCCTGAATAATTATACATTGCTTGTTGCAAAGAACTAATATATATTCAAGTGTACATTAGGCATTGCGTACTTAGAAGCAGTTTAGTTCATACGGAACCAGAAAGTTTTACCAAATTCAGCACGAACAAAAAATATAATCTTGTTTACACAAATGTTTCGTACTTACTGGCAACTCATCAGTAGGGGCCGGTACAATACCACATATTCAATATATATTTATTTAACGTTGGATAGGTGGACGGTACATTCTCCTATACGAATATGTAATAAAGTGGTAATGGAGTCAGCTCTGTAAAATCTTCGACAATGCAACGTCAATACTAACTCACTGTATATCATATATACATATCCTGTAAAGGTAAAAACAAATTATTTTTCAAAATGCCGAGCCCGCATCGGTAACAAACATAAAGGATTCCAGATATTTATCCTATCTATAAACTATTGTTTTGGTAATTATTACAGTCTCGATATCTATTATATATAGTGACTTGGCTTTGAAGTCGCACTTTTAAAGTTCTTAAACGTAGTTAACTCCTTTACTGCTTGAATACACATTCGTATAGAAGATCATGTCATCCCTTTATCCTACATTACTTAACCCATTTTGTTGTAACACGCGGTTCCGCGTTGCAACCAAACGAAGTTCAATTTTGACAAATATAGTTCTCTTTAAGGTCAAATAGTCTATTTCTGGTTTTACACAATATTTCTCTTAAGTGTGATTTTAGCAACAATCTCTGTTAGTTTTAAGCATTTTTAATTGAGATTTCTTGAACTGCAACTTCAATTGTAAATAATTGAGTTTTGTTTAATAATAATACACACCTGCGCGCAATACGCAGGTAGCATGCAGAGGATTTATGTGACTTAAAGCTCAAACCCAGGATTTACATATTTCGTGTGCCTTAACCATTTTTACATAACTACTAACAGTTCAATTAGGACTATCCTGAATTATATTTTGTGTATTTCTCAATCATTTATCCGACACCCTACAGTTTAGTTGATTTATGTGATTTAACATTCAAAATCTAGCATACAGTGGATTATTTTAACAACGCAAAACTTGGATTTAATTGCAGTGTTTATTGTGACTACTCTTATACCGAAATGGTAACTTGTGTTGACAATATTGATAACTCTCAAAAACCTAGCATACAATGGACCAATTATTTTTGGTGCTTATTGTCACAACTTTTACACGATTTCTATCTTTGATTTATAACATTTTGATTAATAAACAAATGACTTGATGCTGGTGCCTTCTCACATCACTCTTCGGGAAAGGGCCATGGATTAATCATGAACGCGGATCGTAATAACAGCTACCAGATATTAGGTAGGAGAACAATATCACACTAAATAGACAACTAGCTCGCAGAACCTCTTACATTAGCTACAAAACCTCCTACAATGTAGTAGGCATAAAGCGTAGTACCACATTCTACCGACCAGTCACCAGCATGCGCGAAACGCATGCGTAAATGAGTTTCTACCTTTCGTTCATTCTGACTTTGATAAATATTAACAAAGTTCTATCATCACTAGCGCTTCGTTAAAATCCAGGGTGAAGGCCATATTTTTTTCAAATAACGGCCAATTCTATTAACATTGCGAAAGAATAAGGTTGCACATTCAATCCGTTTCATCTTTGATATATTTATTAAAGAAATAAAGATAAACCGCCCTTTTAAACGCATAATATATTATTGTTCTAATCTACGGTGGTAGTGCGTTGAAATCGCTTGCGGGCTTGAACGAATATTTTGTAGTATGGTATGGTTGTAATGAGTACTTAAATTTAAGCATGGCATATGGTTGGTGAGAATAAAAGAAATTTGACAAAGGAACACTTAGGATGTTACACCTATGGGACGACTAAGCCATAAGAGTAGAAGATTTGAAGGATGAGGTGTTTTTGCTAGCTCTGATCCAGAGAAAATCACGTTTAAAAAGCGAGGGTTAGTCTGTTGTGGAGAAAATGGGGAAGTCAACGTGAGAGGCATTAAGGCTTACTAGCGTATTATACAAGAGGCAGGACAGAGGCCTTGTATAGAATAATTTACAGGATAGGGGTTTGTCTCTTGAACCATATTAAGCAAGATCATTTGATGAGAATAGATGTCATTTGGTTAAGATGCAGAACAGATTCCACTGACTTAAAGTATTTAATACCTAAGTGTTTGACAGAGTAAAGGGTTTCTATTACTAGAGAGAGATTGATAAGCGTTAAAGGATCGATAGTGTCGTTGTCAATTTTCATTAATCTAGTATTGTTCGGGTTAAGTTTGTGGCAAAATTTTTTAAGTTGAATTAACAGAGAAAGAAACCAGAAAAGAAATTGAAAATACTAGAAAACTGTGTATAGCAAGGCTGATACGATCTACTACCACTTCATCGGCATATATAAAAACTTGAATTAATTTTTTATAACCTAAATTTGTGGAAGTAATATATTATAGGCCGAGTACTGAACTCTGCGGAACGCCAACACGGAAAAAGGCCGCTCTCGAATGATCAAAAATATTCTTTCAGACAATGATTGAAGTCGAAAATAGTAACTTGTAAGCCCCAAGATGCGATGGCAGATGCCATTGCGTAATAAAAAGGATTCATTCGCCGAGATGTAGAGATTGTTGATTGTCTTAAAACTAGCAAGGAAGAATGAAATGCAGCTGTATATGTGAATGATGGAGTAATAGTAGAAATTTAGCACGATAGCTACATTAGTGGATGAAGAGCGCCTATTGTAAAATCCGTGTTCATGGTCTAAATGAGCAAAATCAAATATTTAATTATAGAGAATTCTGTGCAGATTGTTTGTGGTAACCCCGACGAGAGGTATCATGCCAACAGAAATGCCATAATTTTAAAAATGCCGTTTAGATTTATTGTCCATATTTGCTTAGACAAAAGAGCCGGTGAGACGTAATATGCATACATACTTCTGCAGGCACCGTCACTGATCGCATTGTCTCAATAAACGAATCTCTATTGCTATCTGAAAGGAAACACTGATAATCATCTGCAAATACGAATTCAGCAAAGTCAATAAGGTTAATATTTTATTCCGTTGATTAATGATAAATTTAAATAATAGTTATTTTGAATTTGTGGTTATAATACGTCCGTTCGAGTGCATCTTTCAGCAAAGAGCGCATTCTTATTTATAATATGCTGAATAAAGTCGCCAATATGACGTATTGAATAATCGCTTACGTATGGCGGAATGCGTGATCTTCATTTTCAGCCAATATTATCCTGCAAATTAAATAGTGTTTATTTGGGGCCCGTATCTGTTGAATAGAGTTGACGGAGGCTAAGAAGTAGGACAATGCGTCATGTTTTCGGAGAAATAGAAGGATATTTTTTATTTAAGTAATACTTAAATGTTAAGTTTTGATGCTCAGTGCTGCCCATCTTGTTGTGGATTAGATCGAATTTTTCTTGTGTGGGACAATTAATAGCACTTGTAGGTCAGTAAAATCTTGAATCATTTACATTTCCAGGTGCACCGACTATTGGCCTTGATCGATGGGTTCTCACTTGTCCCTTTATTTTGAAGAACTCCATCAGCTGCTTGTATTAAAATGACGTTGAAACAAGATTTTTTACTCTTTAATCCGAATTTTCTGGACATCATTTCAGTCCCATCTTCAGAGTTGACACCACACGCGCAGGAAAAATCAACTATTGGCAAATGTGGTATCCTCATTCAAGACGTTCTATTTATATTTATTTTAATTTCTAAACAATTCATTATTGGCTGTCTTAATATCCGTTCTTTATACTTATTCTCTTATACTCAAATGAATACACAAACTTATCTATGTCACCCACCACACACAACAACCTATATACACATGCGTGTATTTTACTAAAGTGACATTTATAGAATAACTCTGAGCAAACCCTATGGATTGACATTCACGCCTATCAATGAGTAAATATATCAACAAATTTTTGTTTATTATAATATTCTATTAATCCACAAATTCCCCGGTTTACCTAATCCCATCCTGTGTACAATAGATTATAGAGAGATAAGTCAATAAAACTGTTGAAAGAATATAGTATTATTTTATCGTTTGGACAAGTCCACATACGAAACCTACATTAACGAATCGTATCTCAACCAAATAAGCATCTATACTCATATCCTGTATAAATGTATTTTTCCATTTAAATACCTGTGTCCAAACCATGTACATATCTATGTATATATATGTATATATATATATATATATATATATATATATATAATAAAATAAATTAGCAATATTGTTTTTATTTTTCTTTTATTATTTAAATTTTCTTTATTTACTTATTTGTATGAGTATATACCCATATCTTATGTAAATATTCGTTTTATACGTCCAATAATGCCATATATATTATATATATAGATAAGTACATAAGTGTAAACCATGTTCGTAATTTCACATCTTTATATAAATCTCAATATATCCATCATATATATATATATATATATATATATATATATATATATACTTCATGTATACTTATATATAATATAAATAAAAAGTAAGAGGACGAGAGCTTCAAAATAGGTAATAGAACATAATTTAATTATGTTAATTTTCATGATGCTGTGATTAATGATGTTTTTGAGATTAAACTTCTGCAAGAAATTAAGGATTTAGGCATAATTATTCAATGTATCGTTTCTGCTGCGAGACATATTGAAAGAATAGTAGGCAGTGCCAAGAACAGATGGGCACTAATAAATAGAAATATCTTATCAAAGGGTATAAAATTTAAAATGTATATAATTTGGATTATAAAGAAACTAGTACATGCTGCCGCTAATTGGAATCCATTAAAAAAGGGTTTGCCCAACAAGATAGAAGCTGTACAAAGAAAAGTTGTGAAACAAATTATCCCTGTCTCCTGCACTATATACGCCATAAGATTACAGTTTTTATCAAAGCAAACTTTATCATTTAGGAGGATATGTTATTGCATAAAAGTTTTCCATTTGATCCAGTGGACTGGAGCCTATATGAATCCAATAAGAAAGATTCATGAAGTTGGAACTAGATCTGGACATTTGGCGATATCTCCTCCTTTGGTGGTGAATGTTGCTGGTATGTTATTTTATTTTTCGAAAATTTACAAAATTTACAATCAATTGCCCAAAGGGCTAAGAGAAACGCCTCCGTCTAAGAGGTCTTTTAAATTTTTATTTACTGAACTAGAAAAAATCTAAAGACCTACTGATATTTTTAATTCTGATAATGATAATACTTTCTCGTGGTTGAATAAAAAGGAAGGATACTTGTGATCAGCAACATATCTTTTTGAGATTTTATTTCCACGTTCTGTATTATTAAAATTGAAATGTTATGCATTATATCATTATGTTAGTCAACAATACATACAATCAATTGCTAGTCATGGTTCTCATTTTTTTGCATAATTTTCCACTCGAATTATACCTTAATTTTTCCTATTTCGATGATGAATCTATTTCTCTTTATTTAATCAATTATTGTACAAATGCGATTAATTAACAAGACCGTTTTTTCCTGTATCATAATAACTATAGTAAAACTGATATGACGTAAGCATTGAAAACTGCAGCCGAACTTTCTGATTTTGATATATTGTACAGTACAACTGGAGAGATTTAATTATCTATATGAGACTAATTGCACATATTTATGTGATGTGATATCTTTTTGTACATTTTCCAATATTATTATCTATTTGATGGAACATGTGTGGTTTGAATCCAAATAAAGATATTCTATTCTAAAAAAAATATCGTACAAGCAACAATTTGAGTCCCTCAACGGATAAATTATACCCAGTCAAAACGTATTTTAGTATTTAAATATCCTGTTCTTATGTCTACTTTATATATAGCATATATATATATATATATATATATATATATATATATATATATAAGTATATATAAGAAATAAAATGGGTAATTTGAACATCAAGTACCTAAAATTCACCCTGAGAGTATAGTTTATTTAAGCTGTATATATATTATTATTTATACATATTATACAATAAATGAATATCCGTACATATAAACGTTCATTAACAACATTATATATATGTATAGTATATATATATATAGGCAGCATAGGTATATATATATATATATATATATATAATGTATATCTCAATCCTGGCATAAGCAAACACGTGAGTTCCCTTACATATTACATAAGAATCTAAATATTCTTCCACATATATATTGGTGAATATCTAAATAAGAATTTAAGCAGCCATGTGAGCTCATCCCACATCTTATATGAATATTTAGAATCATTCATATATACATATATATTCATATATATACAAATATCTAGTAAGCATATTTAGTTTAACATATAAACAAATATGTGGATATAAATCGAAAATATTCGTGCATATATATATATATAAGGTATATATATATATATATATTTATATATATATATATATATATATATGTAATCTGCATATCTAAATAAACATAAGCAACCATGTAAGGTCCACCCAAATTTTATTTAAATATTTATATTTCCGTCCATCAATTAATTTATATAAAAGCATATATATATATAAGTCAATATATAAGTAACTATGTAAGTTCTCCCGAAAGCACACGATTCACTACAATTATAGCCAAATTTCCTCTTCCTAACTCCATCTAAATTGTTCCGTTTACTATCCAAATTCATAATCGCAGTCTCTTATGTGGATTTGTTTTTAACTCTGATTCCTCCAATCTGCGTTTCCTTCCATTGGAAAAGACAAATAAATATGGGGCCCAAAGATTTTTCTAGAGATGTCACATTCATGACGTTTATTCCTGAGTTTATTTCAATTGTTTCCCTAATGAACCTGGTTAATCTATTTCGGTTAAATGGTGAAATCCGTTTACAGCCATCCCAGTTTATCTGAGGACTTGACTCTATTGAGGTTCGGCTAGATCTGATCTATAACTATGTCCATATTTGCATGCAAATTTATGTTCCCCTCTACGACCATTTATTGGACGCATTGTTTCACCTATTTACTTGATTTTGCAATCTTTACAAGGTATCTCATAAACCCCTGATGTGTTGAGCGATTCTAAAAAGATTAAAAAATCTTGGTCCAACATCATTTTCAAACAAGCAACTGATGGAGGTCTTCAAAATGAAGGGACAAGTGATAACCCATCAATCAAGACCAATAATCGGTGCATCTGGAAATGTAAATGATTCAAGATTTACCGATCTAAGAGTGCTATCCATTGTCCCGCACAAAACAAATGCGAACAAATCCACAATAAGAAGAATATTCTGTCACATATAATTATTTTAATCCATGTTATGGCGTCGTAAGTTACACTGAATATAAACCAATTAATTAAATTTCCGAGTGTTTGGATTTTTTCCACTGAAGCAGTTGATGTAATGGGAAAATTGAGGGATACTCAGCAGTAATCTAGATTATGTAAGATCTCTTGGCGTTGTATACTATTCATTTCTTCTTTGGAGAGAATAGATTCAATTTGATTTTGCCACACATGGTAATATCCACGAACTTAGATTGCAAATTATGAGCAAAAAGGCGCAGTAACGAATGGTTTTCTTTGAAACTAGATTATTTCAATTATTCGTTGTTAGCGAGATTAAGTTCGCCAAAAGCAATGTATATGTTAGACCGTTGTGTGAAGAAGACGGATAAAACTTTGGCTTCGCGGTTGTCAGTGTTTAATAGGAGATACAGAGAACAGTAGACTTCAAAGAAAAATTGACTTGGATCCAACGTCCTCAGTTTGATGCCAAAAGTTTGAAGTCCCAAATATTTTGCAGTTGTCAGGCCCTTGTATATGATAGATTACCGAACGCACGCGGTTAGCCAATCACCGTGGTTTACAGTTGATTTAATTCGAAGAAAAGAATAATCATTAATGAGGAAGCGACCATCATTATGTACTATAAGCTATAATCCGTTTTAAACAAGCAGGCACACACCTAGCTTGTTCGAAAAAATGAAAGCCTTCAGTTGATTGTCATTTTGAGAGAATAACCTTCAATGTATGGTAATTGCTGGAAACGAGTCAGTAGAAAATCTATTAGATTGGTTAGTTGAAGCAGGCCAGAGACTTATACAAACGACCGGATCCGAGTGTGGGCTTACAAGAGTGATGGAGCTCTTGTTGATTTTTAATGAGAGGTTGTCATTAATCCTAAATATTTTATTGCAATTCTTGTCCGGATCTGGGATATTGAACGCTTTGGAAAATATACAAAGGAGGAATAGGAATCGAATAACTGGACGAACAGAGTAAGAAAAGTAGCGGATTGGCATTGATGCATTATCAAAATGAGTGGTATGAAATTAAGATACAAAGAATAGGTATAAGACTCGGTTTTGAACTGGACTTTAACAAGTTGCTGCATTGGGAGCTAGTCAATGAGTCTTGTTAATTTTCGAATGTGATTATGGAGGCGCAAAATAGTCGGGATAATTGGTGAAAACGACGTCCAATACACCAAATGTCTCTGGCGTATGTGCAATGTCTGATAACTGTAGCACATGGCGGGGTGGGCCACGATGTCGAGACATAACAGAGAGTGGTCGAAAAGAGCCAGTTGACCCACAGTCGGAGTTGATTTAAGGAGGCAACCCTTTTACGCGTGCCTTAAGAGTACAAGATGCGGGCAGTGCAGCATCTCCAAGAATGCGTCTAAAAGTGGAACTACGTTTTGAAATTTGCTCAGCCAGAGTTAGCAACCTTGTTACTAAAAAGGGCTGAATGATTGCGGATTTATTAGTCATCCAAATTTGTAAGATGTTGTTACACCTCAATTTGACGTTCCCTGAAGAAATTTAACACGGTAGCTTCGGGGAATCTATCTGCTACACCACTCATATATTCTAAGATCTGCGTAGTAGATGTGGCAGCGAGCTAGAGGTCGAAACATCCTCAGACAAGACCACTGGAAAGTTTGGCCACTTTCTGGTGGAATATTGAGTGACTGCTTGACAGATTCGCCAGCTTTATGGCTTGGGCTGTCTATTGTGGTTTCAGATACATAGCTATGAAGAAAATAAATTTAGAATTCAAGAAGAAAACAACCGTAATAGAGAAGAAAATAATAAGAAATATACTACGTCTAACAAATAAAGCACAATGGAAACAAGTATGATCAACGTAATTGGAACAATGCCTTAGATTAGATTTAAAAGAAATAACATGTTAAATAATACGAAGAAATACAAATGTCTGAAAAACAACAAATTCTAAATGAAAACCTTTGCTTAGCCAAAACTGTTGAATTCAACTTAGCAGAATGCAAGAATTGTTACAATTGACACGAAAAATTTCTCTATTGGGCCTTAATTTGACAGCAATCTAAATTGAGAAAGACGACAGTATTTTTTGGTAAAGTGCAAAGACGAAGAATCCCAAGCAGAAAAATGGCACAATCTACTCATTTAATACTTTTCTGGTTCCGTTAGAAAAGCTGAAACACAATAAAAAAAGGTTTGATAAAGCAATTAGGTTCATAATTGGACAATTATAAGCATTGATTATAAGGTTAAACGTTGTGGATTTTTAAAATCACTAACTTACAACTTAGCCTGGAATCTAAACGTAAAGTGACAACTTTCCGAAAGCCTATAAAGGGACCAGTGATATTCGTATTGACACCAGCGTCTTTTGTGAATGTGAAAGGAACAGGTTACTCTTCCTGTTGGTGTTGTCCAATAAGCAATTATTAATGAAATGTAGATTAACAGCCTTCTTAAATCCAGGGTGAATTAAGAAATTTGTCTCTGCATGTAATGCGTTAAAATATCTTATATCTTTGGACAAATGGTAGAATTTATTAAAGATGTTGGCGGCATGGATGCATTCTGTAGAGTAGTTACACGTGTACTTGGCGTAAGAATGACTAGAGTGACAAACATTCGACAGCGAAAGACAAGTTGAGACCTCATGAACAAAGGTGATAGATCTGAAGTGATGACTGAATTATATAGTTTAGAAATTTGCAAAAAGCAGCGTTCACGATATTATTTATTATAGTACATTTATTTATAAACTAATAATAGAGTATTAAAGGTGTATATACCGTCTTTCGTTATGTTTGACAGATTATATACTTTTTAATTCCAAATAAATGTGGAGAAAAATATCCCGCGTATAAAAATTAAATTTTTATTTTTGGACATTTGAAATTTCCTATGCGTCCTTAAAATACATTTATCTTCTTAAAAATTGTAACATTTATTCTGGAATTAATTTCAGTTAAAATGAAACAGCACCAGGATTTCATTGTCGACTCTGAGTTTGAGTTTTTGAGCAGGTTTTCGTATCGCACTTTATGCGTGGGTGCGCTTTCATAATTATTACATTTTTTCAGACAAAACAGGTTGTACTTTACATAAATAAAACACGCTTTTCGCATATATTTGGTATAAATTTTTACAACCTGAAGGCAAGTTTTCTGGTGTATCTTTCATTGTCTATTTGTTTCATAGTTTTTGCATTCGTCGATGTAAAAATGGGGAAAAATTGAGATGGCGAGCAATCAAAAACCCCGATTTAATGTCAGCTAAACAAAAGCTTGTTTTAACACGATAGATAAAATGTACAGATAAAGGAACACAGAGCAACTAATTTAGAGCCATTGGATTGTTATTCAAAAATGGGCACCGTAAAGGATTATGAATGGGTCGTTCCAACTTTAGTGATTATACTGATGGTCTAGCAAATACCAAACTTCCGATTATAGAACTCTGATTAGATAGTGAATTGTGTGTCTCTAGATAAAATGATGATCTCGCTAGTCGTAACAGTCAGAATTTCAGCGTGTCTCACTACTTACAGACAAAAATAAACCCATGGATTTGGTTGAAGGCGCAAAATCTTTCTCAAATTATAAATTATGGTTGCACACAGCCTGGTAAATGTTGCAAGAAAATATTAAGAATAATTTATCTAATTTCAGAAGATTCATCATAGACCATGAACCATCTACTTTTTTGAGCTTTTATTTGATGAGTTATAAAGGAGGTATCGATTCGGAATGACAGCGAAGATGACTGATCTAATGCATCTGAAATTGATTGGAATTCAAATTCTATTTAAATTTTACAATTGATTAAATGCAAACCGTTAAATACTGTTTGTTGCGGTGAACTAATATATATTCAAGTATGTATTAGGTGTTGCGGACCTAGTAACAAATTAGTTCAGCTGTGACCAGAAGGATAAATTAAAGGCAGCATGAACGGAAAGTATAATCTCCTGCACATTCGTTTCGGGCTTACTGGCGACTCATCAGTAGGAGCCGGTATTACGCCCTTTAACCACTATATATTTTGGTCAAGAATGTGTGATAATAGGACGGTACAATCTCCTAGACGAATGTGTAAACCTGCAATAGTGAAGCTAACATCATACAAAGTCTACGACAATGCGACTTCAACGCTAACTCACACTATATAATATATATACCGAGTCTGTAAAGGATACTAACACTATGGCTATTGTGTTAGTAACCGATACCAACATTATTGTACCGAAAATGTACATGGTGCTAACACTATGTTTTCCATGTCAGTACATGGTACAAACATGATGGATATCAATCTATGCTATAGTTCATCGACATTGAGAATTACAACTATTTCTGAACACCTGTTACTCCAGTAAATCCATACACTCTGGCTTTAATCGATTTCAGTTATCACATTTCGCGGTAAGCATGACATCATTCAATTCAATATTTAACAGTTAAATACTGTTTGTTGCGGTCAACTAATATATATGCAAGTATGTATTAGGGGTTGCGGACTTAGTAACAGATTAGTTCAGTTGTGACCAGAAGGATAAACCAAAGGCAGCATGAACGGAAAGTATAATCTTATGCACATTCATTTCGTGCTTACTGGCGACTCATCAGTAGGAGCCGGTATTACGCCCTTTAACCACTTTATATTTTGGTGAAGAATGTGGGATAATAGAACGGTACAATCTCCTAGACGAATGTGTAAACCGGCAATAGTGAAGCTAACATCATACAATCTACGACAATGCGACTGCATGGGATTATACTTTCCGTTCATTCTGCCTTTGGTTCATCCTTCTGGTCACAACTGAACTAATTTGTTACTAGGTCTGCAACATCTAATACATACTTGCATATATATTAGTATACATTGAAATCCATCATATTGGTACCATGTACCGTCTCGGAAGCCGTAGTGTTATTACCATATACCTTTTCGGTACAATAATTTTGGTATCGGTTACTTACACAATAGCCATAGTGTCAGTATCCTTTACAGACTCTGTATATATATTATATAGTGACAGTTAGCGTTGAAGTCGCATTGTCGTAGACTGTATGATGTTAGCTTCACTATTGCAGGTTTACTCATTCGTCTAGGAGATTGTACCGTCCTATTATCCCACATTATTGACCAAAATATATAGTGGTTAAAGGGCGTAATACCGGCTCCTACTGATAAGTCGCCAGTTAGCACGAAACGAATGTGCATGAGATTATACTTTCCGTTCATGCTGCCTTTGGTTTATCCTTCTGGTCACAACTGAACTAATTTGTTACTAGGTTCTCAATGCCTAATACATACTTAAATGCAAACCTCTTGGACTTTATATCTCTAACGAGGTAGCAAACCGGATATGTGCGGCTGAATTACGGCTTAGATTATGTTTCACGCTGGATGTATTTCGAACATTAAAATTATAGTAGCCAAAGTGTTTAAAGTATTAGATAAGGTGAGAATAAACAGTAAAAAGACGAGAGCTTTAAAAATAGGTAACAGAACAGATTTTAAGTATGTTTATTTTCATGATGCTGAGATTAATGATGTTTTTGAGATTAAACTTATGCAAGAAATTAAGGATTTAGGCATAACTATTCATTGTACAGCTTCTGCTGAGAGACATATTGAAAGGATAGTAGGCAGTGCCAAGAACAGATGGGCATTAATAAATAGAAATATTATATCGCATGAAATAAAATTTAAAATGTTTATAATGTGGATTAGACCAATACTAGAATATGCTGCCGCTACTTGGAATCCCTTAACAAAGGGTTTCTCTAATAAGATAGAAGCTGTACAAAGAAAAGTTGTGAAACAAATTAGTCCTATCTCCTGCACTATATACGCCACTAGATTACAGTTTGTATCACTGCATCCTTTATGGTTTCGGAGAATGTGCTATTGCATAAAGGTTTTCCATTTGAACCAGTGGTCTGGTGCCTATATGAATCACATAAGAAAGAGTCATGAAATTCGAACTAGATCTGGTCATTTTGCAATATCTCCACCATTGGTGGGGAATGTTGCGAGCAAGCTATTCTCTTTTTCAAAAATTTACAAAATTTACAATCAATTGCCAAAGGGGCTTAGAGAAACGCCTCCAACTAAAATGTCTTTTAAATTTTTATCTACTGAACTAGAAAAAGTGTTTAATCCTGCTGATATTTTTAATTTTGATTATGATAATACTTTCTCATGGTTAAATAAAAGACAGGATTAACTTTTTTCAGCAACATAATTTCTCGAGATTTTATCTTCAAATTTTGTATTATTAAAACGGAAATGTTATGCATTATATCATCTTGTTAATCAACAATGCACACAATCAATTATTAGTCATGGTTCCCTTTTTTTTTACAAATGTTGTACTCGAATTATAACTTAAATTTTTTAAAAATTTTGATGAAGAATCTATCACTGTTTACAGCTGAACTTTCTGATGCTGATAAATTGTACAGTACAACTAATTGCACATATATATGTGATGTGATATCCTTTTATATTGTGCATTTTCTAATTTTATTATTTGATGGAACATGTGTGGTTTGAATCCAAATAAAGATATTCTATTCTATTCTATTCTAAATGGAATCTTAGGTATATGCCTTTAATGCAGATTCCTACCTAGAATAATAGATCCGACGTATCTTGAAAACAAATTTGACCATACAAATTGAGTTTAATAGCCTAAATTGAGATTTTATTTAAGAAAAAAAAACAAAAGCGCAGCGAATTTGTGATCAATGAGCGTGTTCCTATCAAAGTGGTAATGAATCGCACATTGTCAAAAAAGGATTACATTAGTGGTGTATTCTGCATCATGATTATGTCCATTTGGGAAACTCAGAATGCATCTTTCCGCAAATATGTGGGCCCCGATAGAATGACAGTTTATTTGTGATAGCAAGGAAAATACTCTTTGACAAACTCGGAGTAACACAATTGCTAGAAGCGCTAGTGCGTTTGCGTATGGATCGCTCCAAGAAGTGCCTATCAGATGCATGTTGAAATCGAATATTTCAGACTCGAAATGTTCAATAAAATATAGGCATTATGGTACAAGCAGCAATACGTTAAGATTCCTTGCAGGCGTGGATAATGAGATGTTGTTTCTTATAGCAGCGTAAATTCATTATTTTGCACAAACTAAATGGACTTATGTATGCAATAGACACATGTTTCCAGGTGAGAATAATTAGATCAGATCGTGTGAATATAGATTGCCATCACATTTGCTTATTAACTATAGGCAGCTGACGGAAATCCAATTGCGGTTGACATAATGAAGGAATTTTCAATGACATTAGAGCACATATCGTGATTCAAGTGGAGTGTTCTCGTAGTTGATGTGAGAAGCGACTACATTCTGATGGTTTATTTAGTTCATTTCAACTTAGTATTTAATACGTAGACTCGGATTATTATATTAAGCCCATAGGCAATGACGCATTTTGAGATTGTTATCTCAATTATTACGGATGTTTACCTACCTCGAACCGACGTCGCTGAAGACTTAGTTTTAGTAATCGAGAAACACATGGCTGTATTTTCACTATTCAGTGCTTAGAACAATAGAGTAAGCCTAGGTTTACAATACAATCTAAAATATGTGACACTGTTACCCAGTTTTCTATAGGAACAACGCTTAGATAATCATAAACATTAAGTTACTATTGAAGAATTACAGTGAAAGGGTGGGGACGAAATGCATAAACGATAAAATTCAGCTCCACATCAGTAAAAGTTTTAGTTCCAAATTCAAAATCGCAAAAATGAAGGGCTTGTTGTAACAAACTACTGTTGAATTCTGTGACAAAACATTACTAGTTTCCCTAAACAAACCAATGTATTTTGCACCAGTATTTAATTGGGTATGATGTTGATTCTATTTTAGACCAGCATAAAGCTTACTATTAAATGCATGTAGAAGCGGAGTCTACAGCACTCACTGCTGTGCTATTTTCTACGTGGGAATCAGACATATTTTACTGGTACCATTGTGGCTGATTTGTTTCAAGTCAGATATTCCCGTGTATGGCAGATGAAGTTCTCCAGGACTGTTTATTCGCAAATGTACATAGACACAGGACTAGACAAGAACAACGAAAGCACTTGGACTCTGCGCAAACCAAGCTGGAACGCTTTAATTTCGTGGCAAACTCAAAGAACAACAATATAGGATTCCCAACTGTGAGATTTCTCGGGCATTCTTCTAGAAGGGCGAAATTATACCCATTGAAGTTTTGTCCCAAGCAATTAAAGATATGCCGCAGCCACAAAATATACGTCAGCTGCGCAGGTTTTTCGAGATAATTATTTATTATCATTGATTTATAACAAAATAGCTAGAATTTTTGTATCGTTAACTCGACATCTGGTCCGCAAGAGGAACAGAATATATCGTCGTGCAATAAACACATTTTCTTTTCTGTAGGTTGGACTAAATCATTTGAGATGGTCACAGATGAATCCGATTTAGTCATAGCGCCAGTGCTACATCAGAGAGCTAATGGCGTAGTCAAGCCAATAACGTTTTACAAAAAGAAACTTCATCACCGTTAAAAGCAATATGATATATTTTGAATGGATGTCTTGCAGTATATGACGCAGTGCTGCATTTCAAGCACTACTTGGATATATATGAGGCTGAGGAAATGAGATAGTCAATTCACCAGGATTCTGAGGCAAAATTTGATATGGCTTCCTTGTATCATCAATCGCTCAACTGTTTCGTTTATTGCAAGCTCAAGTTTGCAAAATTGGCCTCAAACTTATTCTGGAAAAATCTCGGTTAATGAAGCTTAGCCTCAACCGTTCGATGTCTTACAACCTCCTCCTATATATAGATATCATCGATTATGTCAAATACTTAGGTATCATATTATCAAAGTTAATGGACTTCCGGCTAAACTTTACACAAGTTACATCCAAGCTATACAATTGAGCTCGTTTAATATGTTTCAAGACACAGAATCCTATCCTGAGACTTGCACTATTCAAAGCTTATATCTTGTCTCTAGGTGAGGGTCTGCTACAGATACTATTTTTCGTATCCATCTTGTACCAGCCACATTTCCATCCTTACTGATAATCAATTATTAGTTTCTGTTTCAATTAATTTTACATAAACCTGCCTTTAATTTGTACACTAATCTTTCAAGTTTTCAGACCAGATGGCTTTTGTTGTCAAATAAAGATTTGTTATCTAATAATATTTGTATGGGGGTAATCGGCCAACAGGGCCAACAGTTGAAATGATGAGGTATAAATCAAAAGTAGGATATGTAAATTTTAATGTAATTTGGACTAGCAAATTATTTAGCCATAGGGGAGGAGGGAGTTAAGAAAGAGAAGTCGTTTCATGAACTTCGTGATAGTTCGTTCTGATGGAAAGGAGATTCCATTCGACTAGGAAGATCGATTAATGTACAGGTCGTGAAGGGTCCGAGTATCAATGCGGGATTTGATAGAGTCGGACTGAAAATTTTGATTTCGAGTAAGAAGGCGATGGAGGATCTGCTGTACAATTCGTCCGTCGGAGGTTTTTGCCGTGAGTCTCGATTTTCTGTTGAGTAATATTGACTAGAGTAAAGTCGACTAAATTAAAGCTTTTGGAG
Source organism: Eudiplozoon nipponicum (assembly GCA_029291075.1). Lineage (NCBI taxonomy): Eukaryota > Metazoa > Platyhelminthes > Monogenea > Mazocraeidea > Diplozoidae > Eudiplozoon > Eudiplozoon nipponicum. The sequence goes on from JAQBSW010004028.1 coordinate 54,746, forward strand.
AGTCCGCACGTCGGTGTCACGTACAGGGATCATTGGCTTCAGTTAAGCAAGGCTACGGCTAATGAAAAACGGAGAGATACCAGCGTCCGATGAATGCCGTCAGATGGTACAGTAGGCTTTTCGAGTTTCAGATTGTTTGCTGAAGCTAAAAGATGAGATTTTGTAGAACAAATTGTTGCACAGTAATCAATATTTGGATGCGGTGGAATATAAAAATCAGAACCAAAACTAAATAATAGCCTAGGGATAAAAAGAAGTGTTATGGGTTAAGGAGGAACCATTTTCGTTTCCAATCAGACGTCCCGCGTAGGATCTTTTTAAAGAAGTGGTTTTGAGCTGCCTTTTCAAATTCATGCTGAGATAAGAGCTTTACTTCTGTGGGAGGAGCGTTGAATACACATGTTGATTTAGAAAAGAGATAGATTTTTTTTAAATATATTGAGAGCGTGCTTTGATTGGATTGAAGAGTTGCTATGGCGTGTAGCATAGTGTTGACATGGATGAGCGAAGTTTGACATTGATAGGCTAGTTGTGATCTTATGAACATAATAAATAACTCTTAAGTGACAGGTAAACCATAGCGGTAGAAGGTTAGCCAGGATTAGGCATTCCCCATAATTCTGGATGTGAGAGAAGTATCGCTTAAAAATCTGGAAGAAATCTGTTGAAAATGTGGGGTGAAGTCTAGCAAATTAAAAAATAGATAACAAGCTGTTTGGCCGAGTCTATTATTTCAATATCAAGGGGAAAATTGGTATCTGGGAAATAACAGAATGGGTCAGAGGTAAATTTCATCAAACGAGTCTTATCGGGGTTCGGTTGAAGACCGCTTCTGCTAAGCTGCGAGTGTAGCAAGGATAAAAGCTGCATGATAAGAAGTACGGAAGGGTTGGATGCTGTAGGTTTACTGAATACTATTACCATGTCTTCTGTATATTTGAACAGCTTAAATAGGTTGTCCTCAGCCCTGGGTAACTCCAGACCGGATAAGGGCTAACCTTGAGTGATTAATTTCGACTTTAAAAGTTGTGTAACAGTGTCGGAGATAGTAACTGATAAGATTGAGGACGTTGTCTCTAATACCACTGTTCAACAAGGTAGATTCAATTGACGAGAACGACAGTGAATCGAAGGCCTTGGTAACATTTATGAAGGGGAGAGTTCATTCATTACCTTTAGAGATAGAGGAGTAGCAGTGATCAAGGACACTGACTAAGTTATTAGAATAAGAGTGGCCATTCATGAAGAAATGTTGAACGCTGAGGAGGCAAAATTTGTCTTGAGACTTGATGAAAGAGTATGTTAAGTTATATAAGACCCTGTCAAAATTTTAGTAAAAGATTGGACGATAGTTATATGGCGGAGATCTTTGAAGGAGGAGATTCACGATTTACCATTTTGGTACAGGAGAGATCGTCGAATTAAGCCATTCCACGCTAAGATAGGTAGTTTCGAGGTAGCGTTTGATAAAAACGGCAACCAGATAGAAGAGATTCCAGCCATGGAGGGCAATGATTCTGACAAAGACATCGTACTGATCAAATTGATTTTTATATTTGATGTCCTTGATTGATAGAAGGGCGGGGGCAGGCAAAATTTTGAACCAAAGTAGGTTCTCAACGTCTCCGTTCTCAAGGATCCCAGCAGGCGGAGTGATAAAAGATAAGGTGTCTAGAAGATAATTTAGATAGTCGTGGGCAAAGCTGGTGTCGTCCGACCAAGAGAAGTTTGTTTATGGAGTGTTGGACTTCTGACACAATTGGTGTTTGATGAGTGCGAACTTTTTCCGAGAGTTTGGTGCTCTGCGGATGCGTCTCTCGATGCTGAGCGCTTGTTTGTTGATTGCCTGTTTAATTTGCTTATCGATACGTTGGAGACCAGAAGACGAACTAATGTTGTTGTGCGTAATCTAAAATTACTTGCAAGGTAGTCGCGTATTTTAAACAAGGCATTCAACTTGTTTATCGCCTGAATATGTTAAATAGAGGTAGCAGTAGTAAAGTGGGAGGATAAGAAGTTATGGACATCGGAAAAACATGTGGAGAGTTCGTTTGGGAGAATAAGATCTCTCCAATTAACGGCGTCACAGAGTTGACTATACTATTCTTAAGTGATGAATCGCCTGAATGTCTGAATGCCCTCTTTAGGGATAGAGGATAAAAGAGGAATAATAAAGAATAACTGGCAGTGGTCGAGATAATGGTAGATCTCCCGAGACTGAAAATTGGTCACGTCTTTGTTGGAGAGCACACAATGATGGTGGTTGTTCCATAACTGAAATGTAGCAATGGATTTTTTATCGGCTTTCATGAGTTTTAACCTGTTTTACTCTACATATGCTGCAATTAAGCTAGTGGTATTTTAAAAAAATATTCGGTTATAAAATATGAAAATATTTGTTAACCTTATTTGTTGTGTTTAAGCTTTTTGACTATGCTTTAAGTTATTTCGCAGATACCGTGTCAGTATAATGTCTTCCCTCATACGTTATTTTTCTAAACGATTTAGTCATAAAAGACCAGATTCAAAGCCTTATAATTTCAGAAATACAACTGAACGGAAACATAAATCTGATTTGGAATGTGAGGTTATTTTCCTGGACGGTAGCGATACAATTATATATGTTCCGGTATGATTTATTCTTATATAATAGTAAGAAACACGCTTTAGGGGCAGAATTATTGAACCAAGTTTTTACGTTTATCGGATTAAACGAGGAGCAGGATTACTTTGGATTGGAGTATACAGATGATGGTCCGGTAATTTAAAATCATAATTACTTTTCTAGTGCTGGTTAGATCCTACTAAAGAAATTCATAAACAATGTACAGGTAAATCAAACAATTTGAAAGTTTTCGTTTAGATAAATTTTATCATGTGTTTTTTTAATTATTTTATACTTTGTTATGCTAGCATTCAACAAATCCTAGCATTTACCTTTTGAATATATACTTGACCTAGTTAAGGATAATAATACTAATTAAAGCTGTTATTGATTATATGTAATAATGTGATCCAAGAACATGTTGCGCAAAAGTTTAACATTGAATTAGAAGTTGAAGAACTTTTTATGCTTTGTTTTGTAAAGGAAGATATTTTCTCCAACATAAATTAGTACTTTTGTCGGGCCAATGTTTATACATTGTGTTACTATGCAAACATTTCTGTAGGATCGGTAATTCTTTTTAGTTTTAAATAAAATTTGGCATCGTCAGCCCATTCAGAATGGTTGTCTGGTCTGTACATTATGAATTTTACAGGGCTAACTATAGAATTGAGGCTAACACGATCATCGGTTAGAGCATATCTTTCTGTACAATGGATCCTGACGCGGTCGGCATTTTTTGTAGAAGCCTCTTTAGTCACTACCATGTCAGATCTGTCCTAGTGTGCGTGTAGGAGTCTGATAAGTTAGTCTTCTCTTGAACTAAATTATCAGCATCCAAAAGTTTAAAATTAACCTACATGTTAATCAAAGTAATGCTAGACTAAAAAAAATATAAAACATGTTCTCGTTGTAATTATTGGCCTAACAAAAGTACTAATTTATATTGGAGGAAATATCTTACTCTACAATTTATGTTTTTTTTATTAAAAACGATAATAAATTTTTTTTATTTCGCAACAAAGGCCATCTGACTGGATAATTGAGAAGGTCAAGATAAAAGTCAAAATTAAGATTAAATATATTTGATTGAAATGGTGACTGACCATTTTAACGACAATATTAATGGTGGTGCATGTAAAACTTGAGAGAGAGAGAAATGCTTTAAGAAAATTTGTGGCAGTTCATCACGAGGAAAATTAAAGTTCAAAAGACTTGAGTCACATCGACAACAATAAAAGCTTGTGAAGAATCTGGATATAAATTCCTCTTTATTATCTGTTGACTTAGGTTGCGCGAATATAGTGAACTTTGTTTCAGCAAGCATCCCATTGAGACAAACAACAGGTTTTGTTAGATGACGAGGAAGAATGAGCACCAGACAGTGACAGCCAAATCTTTTATGTCTCTGTTAGAATATATGAAATAGATTGAAGGGCTTCAAAAAGTTTGTGAAAATAGTTAGACAACTTTAAGTCGTAAATATCGGAATGATCATTGATGATGTTTCGAGTCTCTAGCGATGCGCCTAGGATGAGTTCAACACGAAAAGAAACTTAACGTCTGGAAAATTTTGAAGGGGATAGTGCTACACATATCGCCAAAGTAGTATATTACGGATGAAGGCGGATCATGTTGTGCATCCAATCTTTATTCTCGCATAAGAATTTGTTAAGGATATGCAAGCTAACCGTCCTCTTGATTTTATGATAGATTAAGAATTTTGTCTCTGTGGGTATTATCTTGAATACACTTTTGGATTTGTAAACGAGTTAAATTTTGTTAAAATCGCTGGGGGTATGCTTTCGTTTAATCGAAGAAATAAAAATGCACATAACGTAGGTAGGATTAGGCTGAGCGAAATTCAAAATCGAAAAGCAAGTTGAGACCTTATGAACTTAGGAGATAACATGTGGATCAAAAAGAAGACGGAATCTGTCTTTTCATTTAATGAAAAGATAAGTTTTGTTATGTATAACTCCATCGAACACTTTACTAAACACCGGTACTTTAGATATTTTACAGAGATTCTTAAATAAGGATACGGACAAAATGCCGCTTTTTGAATAAGCGAGATCATCGTCTAAAGCCACATTTGTTGAAGAGATAATTTTGGGACAGAGACATCATATGGATAAAATTGGTGTAAAGATGTAATTTCTTTGACTACTTGAACTATCCATAGTTGGCAAGATATGCAAAAAAACCAAGAATCATGGTGCCCTCGATTTCAAATATTCAATAGGAATTTACAAGATAATTCAGATAGTCGTCATCAAAACTGGTGCCATCTATGCCTGAGAAGTTGATGTTAGATTTTTTCGAATTAGGAGAAGGTTGGTTTTTGATGATTGCGAATTTTTGACGTGGGATGAGAGCCATTTGAATACGTTTTTCAATGCGGAGCGCTTGCTTGTTGAGCATTTGTTTAATATTGTCATGAATAAGTCGGAGTGCGAAAGCGGAAGTAAATGACGAGGTGCGTAATTGGGCGTTACGTGCCAGGTTGTCGCGCGCCTTAAATGATGTTATTAACTGGTTTGTCTTACGCTTGTGCTAGATAAAAGTGGCAGGTGCTAAAAGGGAAGATAAGGCATCATGGATCTGGGGGAACACTAAAATAAGTTGTACATTTTTGGTGATAAGATACACGTAGAAGGATTACATTACATTTTGTGCCTATTTATCAATTTTGTCACCTCAAAGAAGTTTGAATAGGTAGAGATACGTTTATCTGTTGACTAGTAGATAGTAACTGCATTCCAATTCATCATAACGGTTAAGACATAGATCTTCCAGTATATGATTTGCTTCAGGTATTTCGTTAACAATTCGATAGGTTTCACATTTCTCTCAGTTTTTAAAAGTAAATTTAGACTTTCTGTTGACAATTAGGATTAAATGAGTCTTGAATATTTAGTCGATGATGTTTCTGGTTTATTATCTAAAACGTTGTGGAGAAGGAAAATAACGGAAGAAAGTATTTGTTGTTACATATTCTTAACTATAAATCACTTGAATTCGCTTTTATTATTTACGATTTCATATGTTTTTAATAGTCAAATACGGTTGATATTATCAAGCTAGATCTATTAAGTTTTATTACGTAACACATTTAAATTTATCAGGATGCAAGTTGCATGGTTTGCTAGGTAATTGGTTATATTATGTGATTAGTCTTAATAATATAAACATATTCAGTAATAAGCTGTGAACTCGATGAAGGTTCATATTTTTAATCAACTATTCTTGTTTGTCTGGAGATGCTGTTTAAATGAACGTAAAGAGGACTAGTTGTTTAATATATTTATTCAATTAAATGAATGAAATCGTTGCTCATTTAAACCACAGCTGCTAAAGGTTATCCTGAACGAGATTTTATGAATAAGTCAAATTAACAAATGTGCGTCTCAGGAAGTTTGCTTGGAATCTTTCCAGTTTATCGGAATGTGTATTGCTTGTGGCGGTCCAAATAAAGCTTATGTATTCGAATATGAATCATATATATGTTCTAATAAGAATAAGTTTAAGTTCAGTTGTCTTTGTTTGCCTTAGTATAAATTTGATTAAACGTGTATTTTTCAGTAAATTTTTGGTTATAAGCAGTTAAGAAAAAATATTTGTACGAATTTCTCCTAGACGATTTATTGTATCTCTTTGAGGAAATTTCTCAAGATAGAGACTTTTTCCTGTGGGTAATAGCTTCTTGTCAAAGTGGAAGAAGACTGACTTAATATGTGTTGGTTGGAGGTGGTAAGTTTTGATGATTACAATACATGCTTTGTGGATCTTGAATGTTTGTCAAACATTGATACATATTGAATAAATTATCGTTGTGTCATCAGCATACTTCATAATTTTTCATGTTTAACTGCATTATTTAATAAACGGAGTACAATGTTATATAAAAATTGTCCTAACATATAACCTTGAAGAATTTCAGCATTGGCAGGCAGTGGAAGTGGTAGAATTTCCTTTATTGTGAAGACGGATTATATGTGTGACAGGTATCTAAAAATAACTTACGTATTTTTGGAGGGTTTACAACAGCATGTTCCTTCACGATTGAATTTATGGCTTTTGTAACAAAATCCATAGAGATGTCTAGAAATATTGCAATGGCGTCATTGTTCAAGGACAGAATATCGTGCAATTCCTTTAGCAATTTGAAATTTATCTGTCGCATTTAAATCGAATTTTCTTGGGACGTTAGGATGTTGTTGTTATTACAGGATATTAGCTTCTGTAGATTTACTGATTGATGAAAAATATTGACTAAGATGCTGGATGGGTTTATTTGAGGCTTAGATTTTCTGGATATCAATACTTTTGTTATAATACCTTCTGAGAAATTTACCTGCCACAGACATTAAGTAGTGATAGGGCATGTTTAATTAGGAAATACTTAAGTTTCGTTGTTGAATCCTCGTAAGCCTGTTTTATATGCCTGTATTATTATAGGGGTATTCTTGTTAGTATTGTAATGTTTGCGAATTGTTGTACATATTAGTCAGTATGTTTGTCTTAGTTGTGTGAATTAACATCTAATTTCGGCTGCAAAGATTGTTGTTGTGATAAAAAAATTTTGATAACGAAATCAAGACTTTTTTTTGTCTGGTAAGCTGAACAAATTTGAATTATTGCATAAATATCGAAAATACTGTGATTAGAGTATAGCCAACTTGGTAGGTAATTGGCGAATTTAATATCTTCTACAATTATTCTGCAATGCTATCGTTCATTAGGCTCTTCAATACATTGGAAAATGTCTCATCACTTGTTAAGTCTGTTGAATTTTTACGAGATACACATCCTAACAGTTGGTCAAACCCAGGAAATGAAATTTTTATAAAGATAGACTCAAGATTGTAGTTGAAAGTAAGTATAATGCAGTAACTTGAGGTCTTAAGTAGTAGATTGTGGTGTCACATCCATTTATTTCATAGTCCATTGAACGGAATGATTTTAATTTTGGCCCTACATAACTTGCAATTATATATAGTGTAGACATATTTTCTATGTCTAAGATTGTATATAACACACAGAATATAGAATTCTAAATAATTAAGTTTCATCTATTCAAAATAAGTTTTAAATTTAGATCGATTAGCCAGTCCGAAACGTTTAGGTTAAAGTTTCAAAAAGGCTTTCGTTCAATTGTTCATGGGTTATAATGATAAGAATAATAATAAAGAACACTATATTTGCGTTAATATTTCTCAGCTTATAAACTCATGAAGCACAAAAAGGCTTTACTTAAAAATTTTATACTTAGTCTTATTGTGCGTTAATATACTTCTTTTAATAAATATATATTAATAGTTAAATCATTCATTGATGTAGCCAAACATTCCAAAAAACTGCGTAGAATGCAATTAAATATATAACAATTAGGCAATGCTTGTTGCGAAGAACTTATATATATATATATATATATATATATATATATATATATATATATATATATAAGTGCGTTTCAGATGATGTGCACCTAGTAACAATTTTGGTCAAATAGCACAAGAACGATGAACCAAAGTCATCATGAACGAAAGGTATAATCTCATATACAAATGCGTTTTGTGCTTACTGGCGATTCATCAGCTGGAGCCAGTATTACGAACGTTGCCAATTACAATTTTGGTCAAGATATGTTGGAGGATTAGACGGTGCAATCTACTGTAAGTATTTTTATTCAATCAATAATAAAATAAACGTCATCTAAAATCTTAGGCAACGTGAATTGAAGCCAAGTCACTATGTATGATAAGCCCGTAAAAGTTCACAAAAATTTATATTAGTTCAAATATTTCAAATTGTTGCAAAATATCTAAATATAGTTTTGCATAAGTCTTGATAAGCCCCATGGTAATGACTAATTATGAATAAAAAACTTTTGCTTGCGATGTAATAGATAGCTACTATTTATTCAGTAGCTCCGAATAGGGAAGGACGCTTATACACATAGCTTTAATTAAATTTGAAAACTTAGTTGGAATATTGCATTTTTCTCATAACAAAATATGCTTGTTTATAAATTTTTGTTCATCACAAATATATATATATATATATATATATATATATATATATATATATATATATAAAATAAATAAATAAATAATAATAAATCATGAACTTCGCGATAATCAAGCCTGTAGGGTGATTGTTAAAATTATCCGCATGGAGAGAAAAAATACTTCTAACTAAGCGTAAAACCACAAGACAAGATAAATTAAACTGAATGGTTTGAGGTTTAGACGAAAGCAGAGACATAAATCGTCTAATGTTGTGGTATTTGGTGCATGAAGATCAGTTAAGTGGTTTTAGAGAAAAATTGAGGTATCTTTATCAGCAAAAAGAATCAAATGATAGGATTAGCTATTTCAAAATCATTCTCACTCGAAAAATGATTTGGTATCATTTGGCACGAGAAAATTCTAGTTTAAGATTAAAGGTTGACTGGTGCGGCTCTCGGTATTTTACACTTCACCATATCGCGTAGCTTTAATTCGAACAACAGATTCTTCAGACAAAATAAACGCGCGTAAACAAGAAAAAAGCAATATGATATTCCAGGTTTGAAATAGTGATAACTACTTATTTAAAATATGGTATGTTGAGGAAAAGTTGGCGTGATTAATGTTACGAAAAAATATATGAAGATAGAGACTGTTACAATAATGCTCATTACAAATAATCGCTTAATATTTCTTATTTTATACCTACGGCATTCCATGGACACATAGTTACGTATTAAAACATTTCATGCAATTTGACTATTTTCAAGCAAAATGAAAAGCTTACGCTGAAATACAGCAACAATATATCTATCAAACATATTTTTATAAAATATAATTAAACCCTCGTAGATGAGCTGACAATGAATTTAATTAGTTCTTTGTGAAAATACCATAGTGGATATTAGATTTTGAGTTAAATATTAAAATCCCACATGACGTTTATGTGATGTTATGGAAGAAGAAAAAGCTACGAATACAACAGCGCAAAAGGTATTAGCAACAGAACTACGGTTGTTAATCGATACAGTAATTGTTAAATACATGCATCCTTTCGCGACTTATTCAAATGGTTGCAATTTATCATCTGTATTCTAAACACATTATAGTAAGTATTGTGGCAAAGAAGATCTTACATTATCAACTAATCCATTTTCTCGTCGAGAGGCCCTGTCATTTAGCAGGAGAAAATCATCTGGAACACCTAGCAAACTGGAGCAACGAGATATGAGTGAGGGTTATATCTAAACAGGCAATCAAACATAATACTCATGGGAATGCACAGTCATTTTAAGATAGGCAATTTAGAGAAGATACACATTTTCAAATTTGTTCTGACCAAAATTATGACGCTTCAATGCAGACTGAAACCAGTAACTATTAGTATCCACATGACAAGAATTTGCGACTGTAGCCAGTAATTTTGTCGTTCTTGAAGACAGTGATATTAAAGTTACCATCTCAAATTTTGCATTATTAACAACGACCAAATTAAGTACTTTTTGTTAAAAGTACAAGGGTGTATGATAAATACGGTAGGGATTTGGTGCAAGATAGAATGCTTTCGATACTCATATTGGCAGGGCTATCGAAGACATTTATGCCACGTAAAGAATCCTCATTCCAGATCGGCAAGGAGAGCTAAATGATACTGAAGAAACTGATACCAGCCAGTGGATAGCGCCTGTAAATGACAGAGCCATCTGTATCAGCGTAGGCTGTATTGTTAAAACACTTTTACGTCGCTATAATTTCAGTCTTCATTATTTCATTTAAAAATAAATAAATAAATGTATGCGTTTTATTGAAAACTTATTTGGTATGATATTTTGCTGTTAGTGTTTTATTTTCTGCCTAAGCTTGAATCTCGTATAGACATTATCGTATGCTCGCTTTTAGTTTTTCAGTTCAGCTTCATTTTGTTCAAAAATATCTTTTTATGACTTCCTTTAAATCCTGTTTTCATTCCTCCATAACTATTAGTTTATCAAAAATATATATTTCCATCTGCATAATTAATTTTCCCTCTGCTTTTGTTCAGTTATATTGGGCTTTCTAACGTCATTTATTTGTCAATCCAAGTTTTATACGTAAAGAATAGTCAGAATTTAAACTAAGAATAATCCTTGAAAAATGATCATTTTTGAAATCATCTCTGTTGAATTCAGGACAAATTATGGTTTGTAGTTAATTTATTTATACATTTTTGTACAATTTAATCTTTACAGAAGATAGTTTCATTGTATTTTATGTAATTCTGTAGCTCTTTATCTCAAACTTCGTTTTTAGTTTTATGAGAACCATTTGTTCCACATTGCCTATTTTTGTAATGACGTAAATTGTATGAGAATGCACAAGAGGAAACAAGCTGTTAAACGAATGATTAATCATTTTCATTAATTTCGAACATTGATTTCTTGTCAAAAAATTAACAATTCCTTCAGGGTCATTTAAAATATCTATCGCATTCAAAAAATGTCTCTATATTGATAGTACTGATGATTTCTTATCAGGTTACAATTCTATTTTGTTTAACTTCTTCATAGTTTTCTTGTCTCTTAGACTCTATTTAAGTTTAAAATCCTCAGTATTTAATTTTGAGATTGATTTTGATCTTGACGGTAGTTTTGCTGTTGTTCGACAAATGGTTAAATACAATTGGATTGGTGTTTACTTCAAGCTCACATCCTTCCTTTAAATAAATGTTTGTGATCTTATTTGAGTTTGCTATCTTATCAATTCATAATTATGCTTACTTAGTTTTCTTATAAACGTTTCATAATACTTCAGCATAGATATCGTCGAATACATTTAACACTAATTTATAAATCATGCGGCAAATTAAGTTGAAAATATTTAAGGACATTTTTAAATTTCAAGCATAAATTAATGAAAAAAATATTTATTACATGCATTATAAATTGTTGCTTCGTTTTGTAATTATTTAATAATCAGATACAACGAATATTCTATTTCTATGAATCCTTATTGTTATTAGCAGAAAAACTATTTATTTCTCGACTGCAAATATTATTGATGTCTCAAGCCTGCAAAAATACTTTCAAATTATTCATAGTAACATGTCATTATTAGTTAAAACAGGTGTTTTAAATCAAATGGTGAATACACGTCTGCAATTGCGCAACACATCGTTGAACCCCACACATATACTATTCAGAAGTAGCATTTAAGATAATTAATAGATGCAATAACAGAAATGAGTTAGCCACGTATGAAGCTTTATGGATAAAAAATGCAGCCGGATTTACGTAACCAGAAGATGCATGTTAGGGCATTGAGCTGGAACTAGAGGTGATGCACAGAATGGATTTGCGGTTTCCTTATTTCACGCTTTATTCACGTTTACATTTTTCTATTATGTTTGGCCTTTCAATTTATATATAAAGATATGCTTATTTGTAGATATTTGAGAAGAATGTGAGAAAGAAACGGTTTTTGTATCTCATATAATTTCTCTTTCTTTTTTTATCTGGACAGGGTACTAAGAATTTTATTAAAGTTCGCATTCGAAAAAAAATTTGAAATCAATTCTAAAATTTATAGTAATTTGCAAAACAGAACAACATAAACTCATTTAATGTCACCGTACATATTTTGCAGTGTTGAAATCCAAAAGTTGGGTAATTGAAATATAAATACGTTCCGTAGGTTTTGAGATTTAGGTTAAATTTAATAAATTATTATGTCCTTGTAAATTATTCCGTATTAATGCTAAGCAGGAAGAAATAAGCCGGTTAAATCTCTAATAATAAACGCGTTAATGTATCGATTTTCTGCATTCTTTGCTAAGAATGAACTGTTTAGTTGGAGACGACATGGCTTCCATTCACGAGGATTTCACCCAAAGAAGGTTCAAGCATAAATAACAATAAAAGATTTGATGAGCCTCAAATCTGCGGGAACCTAACGACATATAGAGACAGATGTAAATAGTTAGCTAATTATGTTATGTAGATTTTGTATCGTTGGGAATCAATTGAGTGCGACCGATAGTACTACATTTCTTAGTACCGTTCTTATGTGCAATGAGAAAAATTTGTTGGAGATAAATAAATTCGTTCACATTTTCTCTTAGAGTATCCGCAATTGAATATATATATATATATATATATATATATATATATTTGATTTAAGGGAACAACAAATCATCTGTTTACATTAGCTCCTGCTCAGAATCATTGCCGTAACGCACTTTTTGCTTGCATAAATCAAGCCACAATTTGCTTAATTAAAGAGCTTCACATGTTGCTAACTCATTACCATTTGCGCAGTTAATAATTATCTTTGCACATGGTAAGGTTCCTATGAATTTTATTGAAGCGCGCATTCATATGGTGTACTAAATTTGTTCATGTCCAGTATTTTACTACGAATTGATTTATGGTTTCGCCAATAGGAATTACCTATACTCGATTAATTAAAATAAGTTTCATGGTCGTTTCATGGCTTTTCATTTCAAAACCACTATTAAACTTAATAAACTACAAATCCATAATACATTTTAACTTAAATTAGATGATAAAATAAAAAATTTAGGCATAGAAAATATTATACCGCAAATTTGAGTATAATTTCGAAAACAAAACAATTGTTCGCTTAACAATTAGACAACTAAGTTTAAATTTGCCTCTGGCTATTTTAATTTTGTGCAATAGAACTTAAATTTGATGCCACTATACTTCTGTCAATATATATTTTACCAATTTCAAGGTTTAATTTTTCTGGGAAACGGAGAAAAATTAGACAGCACATGGATAATCACGCTGGATAAATTTTATTTCTGTATTTGTGCCAATTAAGTGGTTAATTCCATTTAAAAATGCAAGAGTAATCAAAAAATATTTTCCAATTATATAATCTTGAACGTCGAATTTGCTGAAATTTATTTATAGCTTTTGATTTAAAAATTTATTAATAAGAGGAGAATGTGCATTTACTGGGCTAATTGAAAATAAATTTTGGTGTTTTTATCAGTAGAAAAGCTGAAGGCGTATTCGCCAAAATATGCGTTTATTTGCAATAAATTTACTGTAAATGATACTATTTTCATAGAATATCAGCTATCTTAACTTAGTTCACTGCCGATTACGCAGATTGCTAAGCATACTTGGAAGTATTTGGAGAAGATGAACTCATCTTTCTTACTTTTTGCATTTTAGTGTCTGTAATGTAGTATTCCTTCAAATGGTTAATAAGTTGTTTGAACTTCATCCTCGTGTCTACTAGACAACCGCGTGTTTGTGTTATCGTTCAACTGTGATGCTACATTAAAAGCATGTACCTTAGACTGAATTTATTAAATATGATGTTTACTTTGAAGTATACTGCTACCTTTTTGAAGTTGCACTTTTTTTAACATTTATTTTTGCACTATTAATGCAAGAATGTTCTATATCTTCATCTAAAGATGCAAAAACGGTTTTGCTGCAATAGTTGTGCATAACCAACGCAAATATTTAAAAAAATGTGTGAGTAAAATTTCCAACCGCTTTACTACAGCTAAATGGAGAATACCATAAGATATCTTTTAGTGACATTATTTCACCTTGTCTCTTTTCGTGCAAATTACATTTCGTTTGCGTTTTTCACTAATTCGCAGAAGAAAAACTATTTAAACAGGTTGAATTTATTCGACTCTAATTTCCAAAATTTGCAACAATTATATTTTATCTAGAAAAAAAGACCATAAGTGCCCAAATTAACGTCATTTTCATATGGCAACAGAAAAAATAGAGTAAATGTGATTGGAGATGTGTGATGATAATTTTACTATTATCATCGATGTTTGTTAACAAAAACTATATATTAATTTTTTCTTGGTTGGCGTATTAATTTTTTATTTATTCATCATAGCCACAAACAATTGACAAGAACCATTTGAAAACGGAGGCTTTAGTGCCGTGTAACCCTGAGAAAAATGGAAGTTAGTATTTAATATTAACAACAAAACAAGTAGAAATAATAATTTAAATTTTAGTAAAGTATTATTATTCTTATAATAACAATGAATGAACTTTTTATTATAAAAATTATAAATATTATAAAATGAGAAATAATTCAAATTAAAAAATGTAAAATAACGATGATTAATAATTTGGTGGATCTAGTCCAGATGATGATAACTGCCTAGATAGATCAATTAAACGATACCTCTATGCGACACAATCTAAACCAAGTCTACTTCAAGACAACCATGCATCACCAATAGAATTTCTCTGTTGTATTCTTTGTGTCGATGCATAAACAAGGCTAAGCCTCGTAGTTCATTCATAAGACAGCTAAAAGGCTGATTATCGAACTATAAATCTGCAATAAGATCTCCACTAAGCAGGATTTGACGCTAAATCGCGCAGTGATTCAGGCAATAGATAGCAATGATTTGGAGCTGGTTGTTCAGGGAATGTCTATTGATAAAAGGAAATTTTATTTCATGCTACAATGCAACGGAAATGAAAAGACGCTCTAATCAAAATATTATTAAAATTTAATAACTTTAATTTCATTCATGTCCATACGTCACTGTTGAGTGCAAATAACAATTGTGATAAGGAAATTGCGCGCATGCACATATTTTGAAAATGTTTTCGAAGATGCATTGATTGATCGTATACCTACTGTCAAGCCAACCGTTTTATCTTCATGCGTAAATAAAGGTACCAAACAAAGTGATTTTGCGCAAATAGTTTCAACTTAGTGTCTCTATTTAAAAACAGACATCTCTAAAAAGATGGAAAATTAACCCGTTACCTAGCTATCAAATTAAAAGTTATGTGTGGGCTATAAAAGAAGAATAGGTCGCCCATGACTAATATTTCGGTATATCTTACTTTATGCTAATCATTTTGAAATCGACTTCTAAGAAAAATATAGTTCTTCAGATCAAATTATTTAAAATCTTACGCAAAAAAATTTCTTGGGTTTGCACAATGCATAATTAAACAGATTGGCAAAGAAAAGATAAGTTTGCAGTTTATTTCCTGCAAGACTATAAGTTTTACCTGCTAAATTAGCTGTTGCATACGTCACAGTTAATTTTTTCAATATTCCTTTAGCATACAGCCACATCTATTCCATTTTTTGGTACGAATATTATATCATAGGATGAAGCAATTATTTAAATTAACGAGTTATAAGCCTGTCATCATAGTCTAGTGCCAACAAAGCACTGAGTGTTGTTTTCGTTATTTTTACTAGTTCAAATCGTGCTGATTCTCGATTTGGACCAACAAAATTAACTTGATTGTATTATCACAGTAGTTCTTTTAAAGCCTTTTAAAACGCCTCATTCATGATCTGCGAGTCTAACCCATATTGCCCATGAAAGTTGCGCCTTCATCAATAAGATTTCGTCAACATTGATTCAAAAGGAATAATGCACGAACTGCATAATAAGCAAATTTTGCCTTGTTTTTCTGAAACGCCCTAAGTGGATTTTTATATCAGTAAAACTCCGACGTCGACTAACATTAGGCTATCTTATTTTCATTCATTACTTTTAAACAAGGAATATCCCCAATGCTGTCGGAGGCTCAAATGTAATGCGTTTACGATTGTCTGGTTCGTTAAAGTCATCATTTTATTATATCTTATCAGTCATCAGTTTATGTTACTTTGTTTGTCGGGACAAAAGCAACCAATTCTCTCTTTTTTTAATCAATTTTTAATGATATTAAGGATCGTGAGACTCGGCATTCAAAACTGCCGACATTTCCGACACTGCGGCTTCAAATGCTAGGCTGCAGCTAACAAACCTAATTATTTCTGATTAAGTTTCAAACCGATGTAAATGAGGTTAGACTTTAAAAAGGAAATAATTA
Organism: Eudiplozoon nipponicum; assembly: GCA_029291075.1. Taxonomy (NCBI): domain Eukaryota; kingdom Metazoa; phylum Platyhelminthes; class Monogenea; order Mazocraeidea; family Diplozoidae; genus Eudiplozoon; species Eudiplozoon nipponicum. Next base: position 71,203 of record JAQBSW010004028.1, read on the forward strand.
ATGAAAATGTGCTTGTTTAAAGCAAAACGATGGAGAGTAGCCTAAAGAAAAGGCCAAATCAAACGCACACTTAAATTACTCGTACTAAGAATTACTTTTTCTTATCTCGGTCCGATCAATCTTACAGAGAATCTGACCCAGAATAGGACTTTGTAACGCGCTTGTACGGATATTCACTGCGCTTGACGAGAGCAATGCTTACCAGTTCTTGATTTCTTTAATCTTTATTTAATAATACCAAGGATTATCAGACTCGGTGTTCAACACTACTCAAATTTCATATACGATCGCTTCTAATGTTCAGCAGCAGCTCATTTGGAGAAAGAATACTCGTATAATTGAAATAAAGATGCTTATAAATTTTCCTGCAGGCTTTAAGTAGAAAATATTACTGTGTTCAGTCTGGTTGAATTTCATCGGTAGGTTGAGTTACATCATTAATGCAGCATTACAGGTCGAAATTTTGGATCATTTTAACTATATTAAATATTATGCTTTTCAAGTGGACACATTCGCGAGTGAACTAAAATAATAATTTATCAGTTTATTATAAGCAAGTGTGGATAAGTTTTGAAACGTACTACTGCTGTTTTATTTAAGTAGAAATAATTTTAAATATAGGAGGAATAATCGTATATTGTTTTGCTTTCAACAAAAGTGCGTAATTTAAACAATATTTGTAGATAAGCACTACAGATTTCGGATGCGTGTGAAGTTCTTCTCAGCTGATCCACAGAACATGAAGAACGAATATGCCAGATACCTGGTGGTTTTGAATGTAAAGGAGCTCATCCAAGATGGTCGACTTCTTGTAGACGATGAAACGGCAATTGAACTGGCTGCACTAAATTTACAAAGTTAGTAAAACTTCTTTAAATGAAGATACAGAAACGATGAAAAGTTTTCAATTTAGCATAATTAACAAATGGTATATTTGAATAATCTTAACGGAAGTTAAATTTGTGATGGATTTGCCATTAAAATAATTAACTATAGCTGCATTTCAGGTTTACTAAATATAAAAGATTTTACAATCGAATATTCTCATTTATTAGCATTTATTTTACCAGCATCTATGAAAGATATCGGTTCCAAAGACACAATAATATTTTCGACTTTATGGTATCCAAAAAATTACTTACACATTTTGTCGACATAGCTGACATGTAATCTGGCTTATAGGTTTAATTTAGCTGAAACGGGTTATAGTTTAAACTTTGGACTGCATCAGAAGTGTGATTCGCAAAACACTGACGATGAAAATGTTCCATGAAGAACCACACGTTGAATGATCTAATCCTACAAGCAGTCCTACTTCAGCTTAGGCATGTGCTCTCGAAATAAGAAATCGACGCATAACGGCATTCGAATTAACCATGTTTTCTTCTTTTGTACAACTCGTTACACTTAGGTAGAACTGCAATGCGTTGTTAAAAGGTGACTCACAAATATTTTCAGTTGTTCTACCCGTAAGGCTATACAGTTTATCATTTCGGGTCTCTGCAGTAACTAGAATTTCGATGCTCAAAAACTCTACCCCGTGTCTACAATAACATAATATTTAACTTTTTGTTATAATAAGTCTTATCTTCATGTATTCTTACATTAATTATTTTTATGGATTTTAAGTAGGCACTTTTTAAAATTTTCTAATATTCGATTTGAAATAACGACAGGAAAGAATGAGCAGAATTAAGGAGGTATTTAATGCACGCGTGTATGAATGAAAGAAAAAATTGACAGCACTAAATTGAACCAAATAGTAATTTTATTCATGCAAAATGATCGTACCACCGCGTGAATATCGGATTCCAAATTTAGTAGAAAAATACGAACATTAAAAATGAAATTTAACAGTAAAACTTTATTGAAACAAGCACACCTTGGCCAGGAAATTATCATGTCAAACGGAGAAAATAGAGCTTCTAATTTAATCAAGAGTATTTGAAACAGCATACATTTTTTTAGTTTCACCTGCGTGTGCGATTATATGTCCATTTATGTTGCAAAGTACGGACAAAGTACAGCTGTTTAGTATGATCGCATTTAAATTTCCGATATAGTTGGCATTCGCGTGAAAAAATCAGAGCGGTTAGGAGAGTATTGAGCGCATTTTTGTTGGCAATTGACAGTAAATCGACTAAGTAAAATATTTGATCAATTGAAATGACATCTGGGAGCAACAACATGAATGTAAATCAAGTCGAGTTAGGAATATCTCCATGATTCAATGATATATAATCTAATGGATGCAAAAAGTGTTACAAGAATCGGACGAAGTAAATAGTCAGAGTGAAAAACTGAAAGTGATAAAATAAAGCATAACAACCAATAACGTTAGCGTTACATTTATCGCAAATTTATTTATAGTCCCGTATACTATTCCTAATTATTCATTTAGCTTTATCATTATGTGTTTTATTTCTTTTGTGAATATTTAGTTAGGATATGTTAGAACCAATATGTTGTCTTTATAAATATTATTATATTGGTATCATTTCTACAGTTAGCCTTCAGTTCACCATTTCTTCAGTAAACAGTTGTATTGCATCACTTCTCCTATTTATCTCTTAATTTAAAGTCCTTCATTATTTCAACTTGTTGATTAACTTCATCTGAGTACTTTCAGCTACTTCATGCGACAAAGTCTGGACACTACATGAAGAGTTCCCAAGAAGAACAAAACCAGTCTACTGGATGAACTGCCTTTTCTATTTCTTACGAGATTTGGTTAATACTGATAATTCTATAGATATAATGTAATTAGTATTTATCAAGATCAAAACATTGATTTAAATAACGTGTATAGAAACGCTGTTTTCACAGACATGATAATTAAAAAGTTTATTCATATTGGTTATAAAACAATTTTCATATGGAATCATGCTTAACCCACGTTTATAAATATTTCTAAACATATTATCTAGAATTTGAACGGAAACCGAGTAAATGAAGTTGTAGAACATATTAAGCAAATTATTTTAGATGGGTCTATTAACAAATAGAGTGCCTCATTAGCTAAAATATGTCATCATAAACCTATTTTTGACGTTAGCTTACGGTGATTGAAGCTGAATATAACATACTGATGGTTGATAACTTATGTATGGTACAGTCATTTATGT